>JAAGEH010000088.1:2567507-2582594 GCA_011751065.1 Lasiurus cinereus | reverse complement strand
TCTCTCTCTCTCTCTCTCTCTCTCTCTCTCTCTCTCTCTCTCAATAAATTTTTTAAATTATTTTCAAATCTTGCCTTTCTTTGGATCCAGGTTTTAGGAACTGCTAAATTAACAGACTCTTTTGACCTTTAGAACCCACTCTCTTAGACAACCCCCGTCATATTAGGCCTAGAATTCTTTCTGTGCAGTGTTTCCCAAGCTTAATTATGCCTCAAGGAGTAATCTTCGAAGATAATAGAGACTCCTATCGTAAAGGCAGTTTTTTCTAAATATTTCATTTCATTGTGAGTAGCAATTAAAGGCAGACAAGTATGAAAAGGATTTTTGCTATGTTGATGTGATTCTCTTTTATTGTTCTTACCAAAAGATTCTTCTATACATCTGTATTTCCTATCTGGTGCATCAACCATCTATGTTTAATTCAGTCCTTGCATTTCACAAACAATAGTGTTTACATTAGTTAATCTTAGCTTTTCCAAACAACAACCTTTATACTTGTGATTCTTACCCACAGCTTATGAGCTTTTATTATCTTTCTATGGAGATTCTTATTTAGCTTCAATATTACTTTTCATCTGTTAGAAGCTCCAAATAATTTTTTATTTATTTCTCTGATTTCTTTTATATATATGTTGATTTCAGAGATGAAGAGAGAGGGAAGAGAAACATCCATGATGAGAATCACTGATCGGCTGCCTCCTACATGCCCCCATGAGCATGCAACCTGGGCATGTGCCCTGACCAGGAATGGACTGTGACCACCTGGTTTATAGGTCGACATTCAACCACTGAGCAACACTGGTCAAGCTAGATGACATCTTGCAATACAGAGTCTATAGGCTTTTTAAACAGCATGTTGATTCTTCTCTACAATCATTTGCAATATTGGCAGAATCAGAAACAGCTTACCCACCAAGATCCTCTAAATGTCTCTCACTCAGTTGAATTGATGGTGTGCTATTACCCAAGGAAATATAAACTAATTTTAACATCATATAATGACCCATTGCTGCTTCTATCAAAGTGTGTGATCATTAGTGACTGTTAGGATGCCCTCAGTTAAATGGGCTGGTCAAATCCAAGTCCACTCTTACAGTGCTTATAGATGTGATGTGTGTTGAAATGACAGATTTTCAAAACCCCAAAACAAGTGCTAAGGAACAATGAGCAATAAAAAGGAGCCTTTGCATTGGAGTCTATCTCTTTGCAGGGTAGTCTTTGGGCAGAATGAAACATGGGACGTTCTGTATGTTAAGAATTGTAAGTCGTAGTAGCATGATAGAGAGCCTGACCAGCAGAAAGCATTTATCTATTAGACATTAATAATAAAATTTTTATTTTAGGAAATAATCTGTCAAAAAGACAAAGTATTTTTATTTCTTTTGAGTTAAGAAAATGTTATATCAATGAAAGAAACTGTTTTTAACATTTCTTTTAAAGTTGTTGAGTGGCTTTTGTTTCTCCTCTTCAACACTTTATCATGAGCAAAGCTCTGGCAAAGAGCTGCGCATTTTGCTTTCTGTTTCCGATGCACTCCTTGTACTATCAGAGTATTATTCTAAATTAGCTCCCACTGCTTCGCCTCTAAAATATCCATTTCATTTGTGATAATGTAAAATAGCTTCTGAAATTTTATCCCTAGTTTGATTCTCTTTTTATATTCAAGTTCTATTTGCAGTTGCTTCTTGTCAAAATCTAGAAATAACTTTCAGATAACCTAAGACAAATATGCAAACCAAAAGAAACATCAGTACCTAAGATTCATAGGTATAATGAAAGGTAATAAATAAATAAATAAATAAATAAATAAGCTATATTTGCAATTGGGCCCCATTTTTCTGGTGAGGAAAATTTCTGCTGGTAACACTAGGATATGATTTGTGGGCTTAATCTTATCTTTCATAGAGGCACAGAACAGAGGCAATGGTTTAGATGCAAAGTCTGGACTTAGAATTGAGGCCAACTCTGATTCTCTCAACTATTAGCTGTGATCTTGAACAAATTAATTATCTTTCTAAGCCTCATTTTGGCTTGGTAAAATCAGTGCAATAAAAGCATTTATATTATAAGGTTTATATAAAGATGAATCAAATTGGTCCTTTTTTAAAAAAATGTTTTCATTGAATCTGAAGAGAGAGGAAGGGACAAGGAGAGAGAGCGAAATATTGATTAAACAGAAAGATTGATGAGAGAAACATCAATCTGCTGCCTCCTACTTAGGATCTGGTTGAGTCTACGACCCGGGCTTGTGTCCAGACTGTGAACTGGTAACCTCTTGGTGCATGGGATGACACACAATCACTGAGCCACAGCTGCCATGGCTAAACAAGTTGGTTCTTATGAAGTACCATTCAACACATGGTAGGCCTTATTCTTATGCCATGTACTCTAAACATTCCAGAATCTCCTTAATTACAGAATATGGAGTACAATTCATGACCCAAAGGCACTTTTCCAGGTCACTAAACCAAGTCAGTAAACCAATCAGTTAATCATTTATTTGTTTTTTTTTATAGCATTTGAATTGTCCCTTTAGCAGTTTAAACAAAGAAACCCATGAGCCATTAAGAGTGTTAGAGAACACGTGTCAATATAGCATCAAACAGCTACTCAAATTGATGAATTTAATCATCCAAATAGTATATGTACTACAAAATCAAATTAGGAACTGAGCTGAACTTGAACAGTAAACATGACCTCAACAGTCCTCCAGTTGGCTAGACTGGAGAAGGCTACACATCTTTTTATTTTGGCTGATATCTACAGTAGAAACTCATTTTTTTTCTGCTCTTGAAAATAGTTCACTCTCAAATTCTGTGCACTATATCAAACACCATCAAAATGCATCATACATAAGGACATCATGGCTTGCAATCATATTGTATGAAGTAGGGACTTACTCCCTACTTCACTCTGCTCAGGGTATTTGTGGGGAAGTCAGTTGAATGGTTGAGTCATGTACTACCTGGAATGATGAGAAATAATAACACCAGCTCCTGCCTCACCAAACCGGTCCAGGGAGTCAGGTACCTTCCTTGCTAAGTGGAGACAAGCAGGACCGCTGTCTCTTCCACATCCCTTCTTAGAGCCAGTGCTTCCTAGGGGAGCAGGAACCCTCCTAATGTAAGGAGAAGGGGAGGCAGTGCTCAGTGTTACTAGGGCATTCAACTTTGAAACCTCAATCAAGTCTTTATTTTGAGACCTTTTCTCTCTCTCCCTCTCCATCACCACCTCTCTGATCCAGGCTCTTCAATCTATTCTCCACACTGCAGCCCAAGAGAGCATTTAAAATGCAAATATTGTCAGGTAATTTCCCTGCTCAAAACCCCCTGGGAACTTCCTACTACTACTCTCAGGATCAAGTTCAGCCTCCTACAAGTGACCCCCCCACTTGTCAGGGCACAGACAACCCATTCTCTCTACACAGAATGCTTTCCTTCCCTGTACCCCAACTTTTCTTTACCAGTTAGTCCCTACAGGCCTCCACTCTGCCATTTTTACTTCTGTTAAAAGCTTTCCTGATTGTCCATAGTAGTCCCCTTATCCCCATTAGCAATCTGTGATATTATCATAACTATAATTAATTAGCTGTGTGATAATTGCTAAATATCCATTTTCCCACCAGAATGTAAGCACCATGCCTGCTTTTGGTTCTCCTGTCTGTTTTCAGCACCCAGCACACAACTCACCACGCTCAACAAGACTTTGGCAAGTGGCCGAGTGAATAATGAACTGTGTGTACTGAGCGGAGCTTCTGTCTGTTCTTTCAGATCCAGATGCAGCAGGTAGGATGCTCTGACACGGACTTGTTACTGGGGTCCGTTTGCATTCGTGATGCTGCAGTTGCCAGATGCACCTGGAAGCTGGGTCATTTCACGTTCAGACTTCCCCTCAGAGCTTTCTCACAGACCCACCATACGGCTCACTACGCTGTGGGCACCCCCCCTCTCACCATGAGAGCCTCATTTTCCTTGAGACACAGACCATGCAAGATTCAGATTTTTTTCCTCCATTGCACCTAGCTCAGAGATTTGCACAGAGTAAGATGTAATACATATCTAATAAAATACACAGTTGTTTATATCTGTACCCTTGTGAAGAATATAATAGCATTTCACCCTTTTGGCCCTGCACTATTCATTCTTTAGTTTCTTCATTACTAACCTATTAAGCTTTTCCCTGTTAAGTTAGCCATTAAAGAGACCCCCTCTCTTCCTTTGAAGGCTTCAGCAACAGTGTTTCTTAAGCACCTTTAGTGCTTGAGAAGGAAGGGACAATATGGAAGTACAATAATTATGAATATTCTGATCTTTCTCTCAAATCTCCTTGAATACAGGTTCTTAGAGCAAATACTGTAAGGTATGTGAATATAAATGTCAAAAGTTATTACAATTTCAAGACAATCTCTCATTTCATTTCTAATCATTCCATCTTATTTTATTATTTATTTTCTAATGCAGTCTGAGGCATTTCTTTCTCAATTAAGCCACCTAATTACATGTAAGAATCATAAAACCAGTAGAAGCTCAAATATTAAGAAATAAATTCAGGTTAAAACATATTGCTTTCTCACCTAGTTACATATCATAATAACTGTGATGATAGACTACATTCACCTAGGATTGTGTGACCCAAAGAAATATGTGCTGTCTTAACAAAGCCTTGTGAAAAGTCACGGCTGAAAAAAAACAAAAACAAAAAACACAACCCCAAAACAAAAAAACCAGCTGTGTTTTAGACTGTTTACTACCTTGTATTTGACATTTTTTTAAAAAAAGTTCTTAACTGAGCAAAACTCCTGTACAGTAATTTTCCAAAGTGAAACATAAAAAATGAAGTAAACGTGGAGGAGGGAAAATGCAAAAATAACCCCCCCACACACACACACAGACACACACACTTCTCATCATGGGTAAGATCTGATCCCCAAATGCCCACACAGCAAGTTCACCAAGCACTGTACCCATTGCATTCTGCTGCTTTCTGTTGGAATCCAGGAGAAACTCCTCTGATTTCCTGTTTTATTCATTTAAACTATGGAGCCCAGGAAGCTGAAATCCTGAGTTTGAACTGAAAGAGGCAGATGAAAAACTTTTTTCACAAAGATCAAGGAAAATGAAAGAACTGTTTACATAACTGGGTTCAAGCTCTGCTTTATTTTCGAGTTCACCCCTGCTATCTCGGTTTGCATGAGGCAACAGCCTTTCATCACGGGCCATGTTCTCATGAATATCAAGAGCCACCTGCAGAGGGTGGAATGTGGACTTTTGGCAGAAAGAAGCCCACTGACTTGCTCAAGGTGACTCCTTGATGGCAATTCATGGCATAGCATTGAATATCAATCCATGGTTTGACAATATTTTGCAGCAGAAAACCTACTTTGAGAAACACTGGGGCAGTGTTTGATAGGGCTTGGCAATCAGACCTACACTGAGTAGCCAGATTATTATGATCTCTGAACAGATAATAATCTGGCCACTCAGTATATATCCTATATAATAACAGGCTAATATGCAAATTGTCCCCTCCACCAAGAGTTCGACCAGCAGGCAGGCTGGCCAACCGCCCATGTCCTTGTCCCCTGGCCAGGCAGGCTGGACCCCACCCATGTACGAATTCATGCATTGAGCCTCTAACACACACACACACACTGAGTGGCCAGATTATTATGCGTTCAGAGATCATAATGATCTGGCCACTCATTGTATATGAATTAAGTTTTGGCTTTGCCTCTAACTGGCTAAGTTCTTTGAGCTAATTAACTTTTATGTCTCAGTCTTCCTTTCCTTCTATAAAATATAAACATGAATGTTCCTTTCTTCAAGGTCAATTAAATATAGTGCCCGGTGACATGTAAGTGCTCATTACAGTTTAGTGTTAGAATAGAGATTGGTATAGAGAAATCAGTAAGTTTTTGCAGAATATTGAGTGAAAGGAAGGTACATTACTACAGCTAGTGTTCAAGTAGATAAACTGCAATCTCAAGCTTGAATTTTATCAATGAGTCAATGAGAGAGGGGCTGCTTCTATAGGATTTCAAAGTGGAGCTACTCAAATGAGGATACTGGACTGAACAAACACACTGGCCACTTTAAGAAGCGAGAAACATTCACTCTAAGCCACTTCAAATCATCAGTGAGTGGCAGGGTATTTTGCACATAATGTACAAATATAATTTGTAACTCTCAGTTCTAATCAGCTAAGATCAGACTGACATAGAGAAGAGGGCTAAGGCAGAATTTTTACGGACAAATTAACATTAAAAGGAGGCATTATACCACTCATATCAGAAAGAGACAGACTTAAAAACAAATCAGACAAAACCCCTGGAGCATCATCAGGAACAGTATTGGGAGTAAGGAGGCTTGGCTCTGCTCCAGGCTATGAAGTTTCAGTTATAGAAGATAAATAAATCCCAGATACCAGGGCCTCCACTTGGGTTGCCAGGGGGCGTAGCTGGCCTGCAAACCACCACAGGCCCCTCGTCCAGGCGACCCCATGCCCCAAGAGAACCCCCATCCTGAACCAGGACATCTTCAGGGCAAACCAGCTGGCCCCCACCTGTGCACTAGGCCTCTATCCTATCTAATAAAAAAGTAATATGCAACCGTCACTCCAAAACACAAGATGGCTGCCCCTATGTGGTCAAAGAACCTGTCCCCATGTGGACATAAGATGGCTGCCACAAGATGGCCAGCAGGAGAGGGCAGTTGGAAGGGACCAGGAAGGGCAATTGGGGGCGATTGAGCCTGCAGAGAAGGGCAGTTGAAGGGGACCAGAACTGCAGAGGAGGACAGTTAGGGGCAAACAGGCTGGCAGGGGAGCAGTTAGGCATCAATCAGGCTGTCAGAGGAGTGGTTAGGAGGTGATCAGGCTGGCAGGCAGAAGTGCTTAGAGGCAATCATGGAGGCAGGTACGTGAGCAATTGGGAGCCAGCAGTCCTGGATTGTGAGAGGGATGTCCGACTGCCCGTTTAGGCCCGATCCCGATAGGAGTCCAAGATTGGAGAAGGTGCAGGCTGGGCTGAGGGACAACCCCTCCCCTCGGCCCCATGTGAATGAATTCTGTGCACCAGGCTTCTAGTGATAATTATAATAGGCTCAAAAAGGGCCTGACTCTAATTTGAGGTTGTGTGTATCATAGCTTGCAAAATTTCACTGCTTGATTTGGGAATTATTTTTCAATAAATATTTTTACTATTTTCCATAAGTGACTTATTATAATTTACTCTGGATCTTATTTACAATGATGACGCATTGAGCATTTACTGTGTGCTAAGCATTGTATGCTTATTGTTTTAACTAACACTCACAACAACTCTGAAGTTGAGGTAGTTGTCATTTCTGTTTTACAAAAATTATAAGGTGAAACTGAAAACTCACAGGAGTTTTCTGACCAAAGTGACCCAGAGGTAATGGAGATGTGGTTTGCCTGATGACTGCCAGCCCTGATGGCTTTCCACTATGCTGCCCTTCTCTCAGTAGGGATTAGTGAGTGACCTTACTTACCTAACTGGACAGATGTACCACAGTGATCATTAGTGAGTAACCTTATTTACCTAACTTGAACCTCTGTACCATATCTGGCCTGTCCACACTGTGGCATTTCTCCTGGGAACCCTTAGTTTTCAGCTTTGTCTCCTTTTATGATGAGTAATTGAAATAGACAGTTGGCTAGTTTATATATGGCTTTAGGCAAATTACATAATCTAACTATGCCAAAGTATTTTTAGTGACCCAAAATATTTGGATAATAGAATGCTCAAATCTGTGGCCATTATTTTTATATTTCCTCATTTATTTTTAAAAAAAGAGAGATAAAAAAGATTTGGATAAGCTTATTAAACTGTAAGAACCACATCTATACTAATAATAGCCTAGGTGGTTGTCTCACCTTCACGTCATCACAAGATGGCTGTCACACGATGGCTGTCACAAGATGGCTGCATGTACAATGAAGGTGGAGCCCAGCAGTTGATCCATGGAGTGAGGCCTGGGAGTCCAGTGGCTCCATACTGCACGGAGGAGGCCAGTCCAGGCATCTCTGCTGCCTCATGTGGAGGAGGTGGGTCCTGGCAGAGGAGGCGGGTTGTGGCAGGGGAGGGCAGTTGGGGGTAATCAGGCCAGCTGGGGAGTGATTAGGGGGCAATCAAGCTGGCAGGCAGAAGTGGTTAGGGGCAATCAGGCAGGTAAGCAGTTAGGAGCCAGCAGTCATGGATTGTGAAAGGGGTCCCAGATTGTAGAGGGTGTAGGCCAGGCTGAGGGACACTCCCCCTCCCCACCCCATGATAAATTTCGTGCACTGGG
Organism: Lasiurus cinereus; assembly: GCA_011751065.1. Taxonomy (NCBI): domain Eukaryota; kingdom Metazoa; phylum Chordata; class Mammalia; order Chiroptera; family Vespertilionidae; genus Lasiurus; species Lasiurus cinereus. Next base: position 2,574,288 of record JAAGEH010000088.1, on the reverse strand, counting down.
CCTCTAGTTAATGATAATAATGGTTAAGATATGTTAAGTACATATGTCCCAGGCATTGGGCTAAGCACTTTATATGCAATACTGTATTTAACTTATCCAACACTATGGTGAGATACTATCTCCATTATTATGGTAAGCAGACAAAGATTCAAAAACCTTAAGTGACATGGCCAAGGACTCACAACCATAATGACAAAGCCAGGATTTCAACTCAGGACAAAGGAGTTCATGGGTTTGTAGGCAAAGAAGTTAATGCAAATGAATGAAACAGGCCAGAAAGGGGCCATGGCAAATGCCCGAGCTCATCCATGTTTGCTGGGGTGCCCACTAAGTTCTACCATTTTGAGGCTGTGCAGGAATGTGGGCTCAGGTCTTCTGATTTTTTTTTTCAGGTCAGTAATCTGAATGTGTTCAATATAAAAATATATAAAAAGATATTATTTTAAAATGCTAGCTTGTATTTATTTCAAATGTGCTTCTTTAAGCATTTCGAGTGGCTGGTAAGCATATGTGTAGGCAGAGGCTAGTCCTGGCTTCCTGGTACCTCTGATTTAAACATATGCTCTTAGTCCTCAGGCCACAGGAATTCCAACATCTCTTTAGGGTATCACTGCAAATAGTTAGTTCCAGATCTGTAATTTCCTCTATCGATAGCTTCCTCTTCCTTCAATAAATGGAATATCGTTTCCAGAACTCTCTCTCCCCAGGAGCAGACTTCCATTGCTCTGGCCCCAAGGCTGAGAAATGTTTGTGTCTTCCAAATATACAGGGCCAACTTTTTATTAAAAGAAATACATAGTGCCCTTCGAGAGTTATTTGCCTTTTTTACTTAAGAGGAATTAAGCATATACTTTCAGAGGGAGAATTCCTTCAAAATTTGGGAAATAAGATCGTGTGCATGGTGCCTTTGAATTTTATTTCCCTCAAAGCCACCTGCCCCCTAATGTCCTGATGTACCCTGTTGTGATGGCAAATGCCTCAGCATGGAATTGGTTCCATCTAAGTTTACCTCTTGGAATTCACCAAGTTGTTTCAGTCAACAAATTCACCCTTTAGGGATGTTCCCTAAAACAGCTGGGCTCTTGGGGTGCCCAATCTGGCCCCCATCTTCAGCTGAAGCAGAGGGGAGAACCACCGGCTTCAAAAGGTTGAGCAGCACTTCATGCATTTTTCTACCTCCCACTCATGTTTATTAATATCTGGGCAGAAATGTGACAATGGAAAATTTTGATGTGCACAGGAGGGTAGCTAGAGCAAGTGAGCATTCTCAGTTTAATATAGTACCAACCAAGTAGGCTGTGCTGAAAAAAGGAGGAACTTGCATCCTAAATCTATTTGTAGCCAAGGATTTAGATTCAAAATCTATTTTGCACAAAAAATAGCTAAATGCTGGTTTGAATGATCAAATAAGCTACAAAATAATGAAGAATGCTGAGAATTATGACAAAGCATTGTTCTTAACCTGGCCAATGGACTTATAGATGTCATTTCTCTCTGGAAAGTAAGAGTTCTTTGGTGACTGACATGTTCTATTTGAGAACTAGAATTCTAGAGGATCCTTAAAACTTTTGCAGAATTGGAGATATACCATAGTAATGCACAACAGTCATTTTATGAATAAAGGGATGAAGGTATCAGTATATGAGTATCTGTAGCCTTTTCTCTTCTCTCTCCTCTCTGTCTGCAAAAGAGTTTAGATTTTTCCTACTTTTTCCCTTCCTCAAACTCCATGGAGGGTTCTTCCAACAGGGATGCCAAGTTAGCTTAAGGGGAACACAGAAAGCACAGAGGGAATCTCACTATAGAAATCCCTATGGAGATGAGGAAGAGGTGATAATAGAGAAAGGACCACAGAGGTTGAATGGAGTAGCTGGTGAGGGAGATCGTTTAACCAAGGAGAATAAGATGTTCCAGAGACTTCTGGGAACATAGGGGAGAACAGATGATTTTGATAATATTGTTACTTGAGAGGTGCCATAACTCATGAGAGTGCCTATTTGGATGATATGATTTTGAAGTTCAAGTTTCTTATGGACTGAACCACATGAGTCATGAATTTAATAGGATTACATCTGTAAATGGCATTGCCTGTTCACCCCTCCTTTCCACTCTATCAGGCCCTCTAATCATTTGCAAAGAGGCATAGATACTCAACACCGAAGCACAAACACATGACACTTGGTTTACTCAGTCAGGGATAGGGACCTTTTCAATCAATGTAACACTATTCCCAGACTTCAGAGTAATCTGACTCTGGGAAACTAGGGTTCAGCATTTAGTGGTAACTTCAAGGACTTTATTGTGATCTTGTCAGGGAGACAGGCATCTATGTGATCCTTTAAACCTCTTACACATTTACTCAATAAATATTTACTGAGGATTTACCATGCCTTAGGCACATGCTCTTTGTTCCAAGGGTACAGTAGTTAACAAAGCAATCAACTCTCCTTCACAGAGTCTCCATTTCTTTCTACACATATTTTTTTCCTAAAGAAAATGTTCTTATTAAGTGGCAAAGAAATCTGATGGCAGTTAATGTACTGGCTACTTAAGTCACTGGGAAAATTAAATCATATCTCAGCATCCTCATGCTAGAATTACAGGGACTGGGATTATACAAATATTTTCCCCTCTATCCATCCAAAACTAACTTTTAGCCTCAACTAACAGAGCCTGGCATACTTTCAAGAATTGCAGGGAAACAGGTTGCTCAAGGTTGGCCCGTGATGCAAGCTGAGGTTCATGAGGCCAGAGTTGGGTCCCAGCTGAACTACTATATGCTTTGGGCAAGTGACATAACCCAAGTCTTCGTAACTTGTAAAATGGGGTCAATAATAGTACTTGCTTCATTAGTGGTCTTATATAGATTAAATGAGCTAATTTATATAAAGAAAACCCTTAGCTCAGGGCATGCCAGGGAGTGTGCACTCAATAATTAATTGTTATCTGTTCTTTTTGTTTGTTTCCTCGCCTCTAAAGACTGGGCTCCTCTTAAGGAAAAATTCTTTACAAAAGAAATGAAACAAATTATGAATGAGGAAGACTCCCTGACAAGTAAAGAGATGCATTGAGCAAATTAAATAATTATATGTGAGGTCTGTGTAAGGTCTAGAACAGAGAGAACACCCCCCCCCCCAGAGAAGAGCAGAGGCTGTGTTTCTCCACATAATGTGCGCATGTGTCTGCGCCTCTGTGTGTGAAATTATTTTCTACCAACTGCAGATGCTCTCTGGACTGCACATGACAACTTTGGCGGCAAGCTTGCCTTACCATGGAGACAGCAGGCCTCCACCAATACCTTTTCTGTGGTCCAAGAGCTATTGCCAACTCTGAGAAAGTTCTCTAATGGAACAACATGACCGCAGTGACATGGGAAAAACAATGCCAAATGCCAGTGTCAAGCCAGCGAGGTAATTTACTGGGCAGGGGCTCTAGCTAACAAATACTCATGGGACATCTTTCTACTCTAGTCCTTTTGGGTTCAACATCTAGGTTTCAAGAAAAATGTTCTCAGTCATCTGATTCCCAAAATTTGTCTCCCACCTTTTTGATTGAATGTTTTCAGAGGTTAAAACGTCAGATGAAAGGTTGTATTGAGTGATTTCTAGGATGGTGTAGTCCTGATATTCTCTATTACATTGTGGTTTTATCTCATTCATCTCAGGGATGGTCTCTTTTGTTTTGAGGCAGAACTTGCCTTCATGCTCTGGCCATTCTGCTTCTCACCATGAAGCAGGATGGTGCTGGAAAGGGAACACGGGAGGTCTAGTGAACCTGGGTTCAAATTCTGGTTCTGCTGTGTCCTACTTATTTGCTGGTTAGCTATTCCCAGGGTCTCAGTTTCCTCATGTGTACCATAATATCCATCTATCAGCAAGGCACTGAGAATTTGAGATAATCTCGAATAATCATAAATGCTGACTATAGCTATGATTTATTGCTTAGTCTTCTCCATCTCTGCTTCCACTTCTTTCTTATTTTCTCTTATTTTCTATTTTTTCTTAATGGCAGCATTATCAAAGATACAGCATACAGCAATGGTTGTGACGATGTGCTTTGAAGCCAAATTTCCTGGATCTACTACTGATTAGCATTTTACTTTGAGCTTATTTTTTAACTGCTGGTGCCTAGATTTCCTTATGTGGGAAATGAGGATATTAGCAAAAACTACCTCCAAAGATTATCACAAACATGACCTGAGGGCCACATACAGAACTTTTACTCTGTGAGTTAATAAAGCATATGCTCTCATCAAGTCATGTGGGAAGGAAAGATGGGACTTGGGGGCACAGAAAGAATATCAGGAAAGGAGAGAGAAGTGATCACCTCTTCGCTCCACATCTTGCACATCCTTAGCTCCACACCTTGCACATCCTTAGTAGTGAGTGGTAGGAAACCAGATCTCTCAGAGTTGACAGCACTTCAGCTCTTCCCAGTGTGAGCTCCTTGAGGAAAGGGGCCATTCTTGCCTTATCTGTATAGGTATTTTTGTTGCCTGGTTCCCCAAACACCAGCAGTATTGTTGGAATACATAAATCTAAGACAGAAAAGGAAGATCGAGTTTTGAGTTACTGCCAGGCTACCAAACCCTCGGACTTATTTGGTGACATGAATAATTGGAAAAGGGAACACACAATAACCTCAAGTCCTTTACCGCTTGTTGGTAGGGGACCTTGAGCCAAGCGTTCCTGCTCCAGGAGACTTCAGGACACTCTTCCAGGCCATTAAAGTGGAGAGGCCTGACCAAGCAGGACATCTGCTCGACTTAATAAAGCATATGCTCTCAGGCACCGGTAACAGAAGTAACCAGATCCCTCACTGCAGCGAGGATTCTTTCCAATCATTTTTCTGACAGCAGGGTGTCCTCCCCAAAGGTGAGACTATTATCCATCTGACATCAAGATCCATTTCTCTGCTGTGATGCATTCAGTGACCCCCTCTGGTGTGAAAGATGGTAGCCTTGTGGCTTGAAAAGGCTTTTTCCCTTCCTCCCTCTTCAATATGAGTCATCTACTTCTTGCCAGTAGGATACTTCCTTTGTTCGCTCCCCAAACACCCCCATTAAAAAGGCGGAAAGGGTATAAAAATAAAGCTTTCAGAAGTGGAAATGGCTCATTGGGTAGCTGCCCGCCTGCTCCAAAGCCTTGTCCTAATTCTATCCCACCAAAACGTGGAGTAGGGAGCTGTTTCAAACGGCCGCCATGAAGTCAGACTGCCCAGTTCACTCTTCTGCTGTGTTATCGGGAGCAAGTTACTTCCTTACCTGTCAGTGTTTCCACTTTCTCCCTGTAAAATGGGAGTAAGAGTAGTACCTACCTGGTAGCATTTTGTGAGGATTAAACATATTAATACAAGTAAAGCACTCCTAACAGCTTCTGAAGCATCATGACAGCTCAATAAGAATTACCTAGGCTTTTTATTTATTTGGCTACTGTAAATTCTCAGCATTGAATGCATGGGTGGATAAATGAAAAGTGGACTCAGATGACTTGTGAAACTGAGATTCAAAATGTGTGATGACACAGTACTCTGCTGGTTCTTTTTGTCCCTCTCTTCCTATTTGTTCACAAATATCAATAGTCAATTTTGAGAAGGAAAATTTATTAGTTTCACTAAACAAAGTGTCACCCTCCTAAACAATTCAAATATTGCATTTTCATTCATCTTTAGGTCTGAGTCATTGTCTATCTCCCCTAATGTCAAAGGTTGACTCTTTGAGGTAAGTTTAGAAAGAGAGAAGGTAGGCACTGTCGCAGTCTAATTCTTGTTATGAAATGTGTCCTCAGATAGCGTGCGCTGGCTTCCTTGCCTTGGCACAGTGGATTGGCACTGAGCTGTGTTCCTGGAGGGGGTGGAGAGTGCTGAGCTGTCATCAGGCCAGGGTGGTTGGTGCTGCCTTCCCCTCTTGCTTTTAGTTGCAAATGAAGTAAATGTTTGGAAAACACTCACCATACATGTATTGACATCTGTGAATGGAGACAGAAAACAAAGGAAACATTATAATCATGTGATTAACATTTAAATCAGTTGACTTTGAACAAAAACAGATTACCCTCATCCAATCAGTTGAAGGCCTTAAGAGAAAAGACTAAGGTCCCTTAATGAAAAAGGAATTCTACCTCCTGAACGCCTTCAGATTCAAGCTGCAACATCAACTTTTCCCTATCTGTCTTTCTGGCCTGCACTGAAGATTTCATACTTATCAGACCCTGAAATCATGTGTGCCAATCCCTTAAAATAAATCTCTCATTCATATTCTATCTCTACCTCTGTCTCTATCTCTACCTCTGTCTCTATCTCTATCCATATCAATATCTATATTTACATATATATACACTTTATATATCTGTTTTATGTATTATTTTTGTATATGTATGTTTTGTGCATATCTATATATTTATTTATATTATATATATTTATGTATATATAAATATAATATATATAAATATAATATATATATAAACATAATATTTATATTTATATATATTTATGTATATATATTTAGATGTGATTAACATTTAAATCAGTTGACTTTGAATAAAAACAGATTATCCTCATCCAATCAGTTGAAGAGCTTAAGAGAAAAGACTAAAGTCTCTTAATGAAAAAGGATGTGTATGTATGTATGTGTGTGTGTCTGTTTATATATATACATATATATACATATATGTATATATATATATGTATATATATATGTATATGTATATATATGTATATATATATGTATATATATGTATATATATATATGTATATATATATGTGTGTGTATATATATATATGT
>JAAGEH010000088.1:2500661-2567407 GCA_011751065.1 Lasiurus cinereus | reverse complement strand
CTACATCCATTATTTTCATTATGACTCATGCATAGAGTAACTGTTTTTACAAAGTAACATGCTAAATTCAAGCAATAGAATTCTTTATATTTGAGCAAGGAGAATAATACATCTTTACTTGACCAAATTAGTTTCTTAATTGGCCTTGCTCTTGTAGTTAAATGTATCATGTTAATCTCGAACATTTTTAATAAGTGGATTTATATTAGACACCACGTGTTAAAATTGTTTAAACTTGAAAGGTCCAGTTTGCAATGAAATTAAATAGATTCTGGTGGATGTTACTGAACTGCCAATAAGGATTAATTGAAATTCAAATGTTCTTTATTATTTGTTAATTATGTAATTTTATTCATCTGCCCTTCTTGATTTTTCCACATTAAGTAATCATGCTTGTATTTCACCCTAGCCTTTCTGTTTAGTTAACCAATTAATTAAGGATGGGGCTCTTCTGCATTTATTAGAATTTTAATGGGCATATTGATTCCCTGTAGCTCAGACATCTACATATGTTCAGTTTTTGAGCTCAGCTTATCTCCATTTAAGTTATTATCATTCTTAATTGCAGATACTAGAAATTAAAAATGTGGTTCCTAAACATCCAGTCCAATTCAACTCATTAAAATTGCTACTTGGAGACAAAATACAAGTGTTGGTACAAGCACCAAGAAGGAATCATGCATGGCCAAAGCCAGGTATAATTGCTCACTGGCCAGGGAGTCCTGTGGTCTTGGTCATTGCTGTCCTTAAAATATCAAGGGCCAGCAACTTTGTAGGAGCATCCATTGGGCTGAGAGTCATGCAAATCTAATTCTTGTTCGTTTTTCAAAAGTCTTGGAATCCAAAACCCTCAACATTTAGTGAGTTGAATCAAATAGTAAAAGTTAGGACATTGTTTCTGAGACTGAGACAGATCGCCTGTGTTTTAAAGAACCTCTGGACATTGACCCATAGGGCCTTGCATTATATTCACTTAACCACAGCAAGTCAAATATTGGTGAAAAAGGTTCTCTGTTCCTGACAAAGAGAAAATCATTTTAATCAATAAAGTATTTAGATAGGGAAATGGTTAGTTGCTAGTTGTGCAGTAAAGTCTGTCCCAGTATTTCTCTAAGGACGCAAGCACAGGTGGCCAATAGAATAGACTTACACGGATGACAAAAGGCACTTATTAAATATTGGCCGAGCATAAATTACACAGGAAACAGATAGGCAATGCACGAATCACACGCGGTTTATTTACCAGAGTCCTGGTGATTTCCAGACCTCAGTAGGCCACCCGGAGATCCACGCTGACAGACACACACCCACGACGTTGCACGTTGCAGCTGCTGCTGGGCATCTTGTAGAGGTCTCGGCTTGTGGCTCACGGTTTGGACCCAGGGTCCACTGCAGAGCGCAGAGTTCAGGCAGGATGCAGGAAGGGGAGCGGAGAGCGACCATCTGTGGAGGAGCAGACAAGCAGCTCCAATCTCCTTCCTTCGAAGCTTGTTCTCTTTTATATGCTCAAGCAGACATCTTCAGTGTGTCTTCAGTGTGTCTTATCAGCGGGTCCCAGGTGTTCTGCTATCTGGTCTTTACATGTGGGGTACAAACTTCTTTATCTATCTCTTACATGCACATCTCTTTTAAGGACGTTCACACTTCATTCCACTCTCTAATATGTCACACCCAATTTCTTATTTTATATTTATATTCTATCCTTATTATTATTACTATAACAAAGTCTACCTTTCATTTGGGGAAAGGGCAGAGCCAGTTATATCATTAGCAGAGCACAGTGCAAATTGAGTGGTAGACATGCCTATTGCATTTATCTCCTCTGCTCCCAAGAACACTGTATTGCCCCTTTGGTCTTCTCTTACAAAACACCAATTCAAAGATTAAATTACTAAGAATTTGAAAACTGTGACAGCAGAGCCCCAAGTGTGGACTGTTCTGAGTACCAGTCCTTGTGCAATTCACTACACAGGTCACATACCCACCATGATGCCAGCCAGGGTGAAAACTCTTCACCCTATATGTTGGAGGAGAGCTTTGATATTAAATGCTTTTTGTGCCAAGTTGGGTTTCTTTGAAAATAATCTTTTTAATTTAAATACAAAGATGCCCACAATATCATCTAGATAAACTAATTCTACATTTTCAGGTGTTAGTAAATTGACTCTGATCTCATATTACTTTGGCTTCCCACAGTGTATCATCTATACTAATAATAGCCTAGGTGGTCATCATGCCCTCACACTGTGATGCCCTCATGCTGTCACAAGAAGGCTGCATACGCAGCAGGTGTGCGCGGGTGGGCGGGGCTGTGTGTGTGATGAGGCGAGCACGGGTGGGCAGGGACTTGACGCTGCGTGCAAGGAGTGGAGGCGAGGCCTGGGGGGTCCCACAGCTCCCCACACTGTGGAGGCAGGACCCTTGGCTCTGGCAATCCTCTTTGGGGCAATCCGTCGGGGAGCCCTGGGGTCCAGCTTTTACACGATTTCACACGCTGAGTCACTAGTATCTTATAAAGAGGAAAATTTAAATAAGTCTAGGAGTTTAGGGGCAGAGGCTAGAAGTGAAGCAACAGAGTTTTGAATTTAAGAATATGGGTTCTAGAATTAGATAAAGCTGTGCTAAAACCAAGCCTTTTATATTTCTAGTTGTGTGACCTTTAGCATGTTTGTTAATCTTTGTTTTCTTTCTGTAAAAAACGGGGGGATTGGGATAATGACAAGGCCCTATAGGGTTTTTGAGCAGATCAGATCCAGCCCACTGTCAACATAATCTAGAGAGCTTTGGGGATATCACTAAGTTCTTGAAGATCTAGCAAGGTTGATTCCAACTCTCATTGCATCTCACCCCAGTTCAGAGCCCCTCACTGTTACCCTGAACCCTCACAGAGTTCAAGTGTTCATGGCCCGCCTTGACTCTGAGGTCCTTCCTGTGCTCCATTACCTCAGTTTAGGTGAAGCCTCATTTTCCCAAAGCACCATCCTAGGCTGGCAAACCCACACATGGAGCTAGAGTCCATGTCTGGATTTACACATGCATGTACACAAAAGTTCACCAAGACCATCATGTGTATTAGCCAGAGGTATAAAAGGAGGAAAGTGGGATATATTTGCATTGTAGAACTATCAGCAATTGCTCCTAAAAGTATTCTTCATTTTCATCAACTTGGACTCCAACCTACCTCCATCTCAAGAGAAAAGAAAACTTGAAACATCTCCCCTGTGCTTTTGTTGTTACATTTTTTGTTGGTGGTGATGTTTTTTGTTTTGTTTTGTTTTTGTTTTGTTTTTTAATTTAAATCAGTGGAGGTTTCCCTTAGTTTCGCAAGCTCTTCCCACTCTATACCCTGCCCTTTCACCACACCCAAGAGACCTCTTATATGATGTTTTCCTAATCAAAGATTCTTTCTCACTCAGTTAATATGACAATAGATTCCCCTTCTACCCATCTTCTGAACCTCACACACTGCCTCTCTTTAGCAGGATCTCACCTAAAACCCCTTTCCCAGGCATTTGGGAGAATGTGCCATTCCCCAGCTTCTTCTGTGGGATACAGGGAGTGTAGACAGGGAAGAGAATGATGCTGAGCTGACAAAGAGTCCATACAAGGAGCATTCAATAAATACTGGACTCACCTTGGAAAACTTGCTTAACTTCATGGCACCTCTTTTTCCTTTTCCTTATAATGAGGGAGAATAATAGTACCTAGTACCTCAAAGTGTTAGAGTGCAGAGTAAATGAGTAATAATTATAAAATGCTTCTAAATGAGTGAGGAAGAATAGCAGTTCATTTTTCTGTATGTCATACATCCTGTTGGCTGTCTGGTGAAGCTTGTTCATTTTTTTCCTCAGAAAAAAAGTTTGAAAATTAAATGTAATAAGAATCAGTCAAAGGAAATAAATTATATTTAAATACAATAATCAAAATATTTTGAACTGGGATATAGTAACACACACATTAAATGACAAAAGCTAGTGGCAGGTCTAGTGGCTACCATAATTTTGAAGAAATGTTTAGCATAAGTGACATTCTGTGCTATGTTAGCATCTGAAATGGGGTATGAAAATATCTGAACTCTGTTGGTGACAAAACCATAGTTACTGGTGATACTTTTCTGATTTTTTGTCTGCCTATCCTATGTAATAAAAGCCTAATATGCTAAGTGTCCAACTATTTGTTCCACCTTTCGACCACTCACTATGATGCACACTGACTACCAGGGGGCAGATGCTCCAACCAGTAGGTTACCTTGCTGCTGGAGTCTGGTCAGTGACTGGGCAAGACAGGCCTGGAGCCCTCTGTGATTCTTTCCCAGCTGCCCCCCCCCTCACCCCAATTGGGACTGGGCCATACAGACCCAATTGCCTCTGATTGGCCCCAATAGGGACGGAATGAGGTGGGCCAGACATGCCAGATCATGTACTGGTAAGGTCCCTTGGCCTGGCCTGTGCCCTCTTGCAATCTGAGATCCCTCAGGGGATGTCTATAGGCCAGGCCGAGGGACCCCACTGGTGCACAAATCTGTGCATTGGCCTCTAGTATATAATAATTGAATGAAATGCTAAATTTCAGTAAGGGTAGAGTAACAACAAGATTTTTTTTTCACCAAAACCGGTTTGGCTCAGTGGATGGAGTGTCAGCCTACGGACTGAAGGGTCCCAGGTTCTATTCCGGTTAAGGGCACATGCCTTGGTTATGGGCACATCCCCAGTAGGTGTTGTGCAGGAGGCAGCTGATCGATGTTTCTCTCTCATCAATGTTTCTAACTCTCTGTCCCTCTCCTTTCCTCTCTGTAAAAAATCAATAAAATATATATTTCTTAAAAAAGATGTTTTTTTTTTCTATTCAGATTCCAAAGATGCCAAATTAGAAAAATCAATGCACCCAGTAGAAATGATAGGACATCCTTAGAGAGCTGGGACTGTGGCACCATCCCCTCATTGAGCGCACTCTCTCCTTCGGGCGCTCAAGCCTAGGTGTCCTCCTGAGGACACAGAGGGGAAATCAGCCTTCCCTCTTTTTCTGTTTCCTTTGGTTTTCTTACTCCAGGGAGAGAACTTTCCACAGAAGAGAGAATCACTTGAAAACCCTACTTATCAGCAGACACTCCCTCTTGGGCTACCTCATCATCTAAGGAAAACATTTGGAGACAAATGGAAACATGATGCAATCTTAAATACCCAGACAAAGGCTGCAACATCCTGACCAAAGCGCTGTCCATGTGTGTATACCAGTGACAGTGGGATCTCAGGGGCAAGAGCCCAGGCCTGCGAGTCACACACATCCAAGTTGCAATTCTGGCTCTGTCACTTCTAACTCTGCCTTGGTGCAGATGACCTCATGTCTCCACGCCTCAGTCCCCACCAGCAAAACTGAGATAATAATAGTAACAACCACATAGGGTTTACTGTGAGAATTAAATCAGGGAAGCCTCATAAAAGATTTAGCACGGTGTCTGACGCAGAGTACGTGTTCAGTTGATGTCAGCTTTTAGGAAGAGCACCACTCTGTACATTCTTGTCTGGTGCTTTTCAGGCCGTGTGACAAAGCGGCAGCCGTATGTCGCCCAACACCTGCACAAACATGCTGCTCAGTTGCAAGCCTGGCTCCACAGAAGGGAATCAAGTGCAGACTCGCTGCCTCAAATGTCAGGATCTGAAAGGAGAGCCGGTGGGTGTGCCTTTCATAAAAGCAGAAGTCTCACAGAAGTATTGGCCCACTGCAATACTTCAGTCACTGGGCTGAGACTGACAACCTCTTGGCTCTGCCTTAGACCTGTAAAATCCCATCAGAGCTGTCTGCTTTGCAAATAGCATCTACTGGATATCAGTAACTTTGCCCAGCTGTTCACTTCAGTTAGTGCGTGTCAATACAAGCAAGGTCTATTATGGTTCAGTGATTTTCCATCTCTTGTCAGTCAGCACAGCCTTCCCCAGCTTTCCTCTCCCTTGTGGCTCCCAGACCTCTTCCAGAACTTCTTACCACTTTGTTCTGTTTCTGTTGCCCCGGTGGCTTCCCTCCTTATTCCTCTTGAATGTGTTATGAAAAACCGACAACAAGTCTGCGAACATTGGCCATAAAACAAAAGGCATAACACTTGGAAACAGAAAAGTACACATCCCCCCACCCCCTGCCCCAAGAAAAAAGCCTTGAGCCTAAAAATTAATCTCTGAGAAGCTTTTATTTTCCCAGTGTTAATGAAGCTAATAAATCTATCAGCTTCTCAGCCAAGACATAATCCAAAACAAATCCCTAGATGAGGCAACATATTTGCAAAACAGGGCCCTGGTCCCTCTGCCTGGACGGTATCAAGCAGCATCTGAGAGCCTTTGTCTTGTGTGAAACTCAGAGCCCACTTTCAGATGACAGGAGGGACTCTAGAGGTGACAACATGGCAGTACCCCAAAGTTGCCAGAGAGTCAGGATAAGAAAATTCAGATGCACGTGAAGCAAATAGGGTCTGAGAGCTCCCAGATTCCGACAAAGAATCATGCATTTATATAGCATAATTAATAGGTTTTGATTAGACATTTTTTATTTATTGCCTTAATGACTTACGTAGGTTGATATTATTTGAGCCAGTTTAGAGCGGATGGAACCGAGGCTTGGAGAAGCTATGATCTATCCAAAGTCATATGCTAAACATGGTGGAGCCATATGGATTTCTTTACTATTGCACCAAGGAGAAAACGAAAATCCTGTTGGATAGTTGTGTAATTCAATTAAACCCATTTTCCAGAGCTCCTTTTTCACAGCGCCTTGCCTTCCTGTGACAGAGGCCATCCATCAGATCTGAGGAGCCTCAGAACCCATTGTCATTCACATAGCCACTTCTCCCAGAGCAGAGCAGACACCGGGAATTGCATTTTTTCTTAGAATACCTTACCCAAGTCCTCCAGACAGCTCTTTTCTATCTATTCAAATTGACCCACATGAGATAAATCTATTTATTATTTCCAACTAGCCCAGTATTCTACCACACATGATTGATACATCCAACTGTAAAGGGAAAAAGATCTTTAAAGAACTGTTTCAAGCTCTACATAAAATTCTTCTATCATTTTAAAAACAGCAAAGGTACATAAGGACTCAGACGACTGTGTAAATAAACTATCTTTTCATCAGCCATGTCCTTCCATCTGCCATGTGTCAGGCGACCATCATGTTTACCAGACCTTAACTGTAAACCAGGTGGCCGTCTCCTCTCTTTCCCATGAGACTTTGGCCTCTGCCTGTGACACCATGGTAGAAAGCACTGTGGGGGCTGCAACAATGACTACTTATTGAACATCTATATGCCAGGAACCCTTCTACAGGTGGGAACATAACAGTGAACAAGATGGGATCTCTATTCTCACAGAGCTTGCATTCCAGGATAGCCAGACAGGCAATAACCAATGAAAACATAAATATACAAGAAAACTTCAGTGACTGAAATATGCTGTAGAAGAAGTAAAATACCACCACGTGTATGTTACTCTTCCCAAAAACATACCTAGCTAATAGCAAGAAACAGTATCCCCTGACAGGACTTCATGAAAAACCAGAAACAAATCTGTGAACATTGGCCATAAAGTAAAAAGGCACAAAACTTGGGAACAGAAAAGTTCACATGCCCCCCTCCCCCCAAAAAAGAAAGAAGTCAGAGCCAGAACTCCTCAGTGAAGACAATGTTCAAGTCACTCTTCACGTTAGCTGTTGGCAAGAAGTGGCTTTATCCGACGGATTCTTTAATGTTTGCTATTTTGAAAGTATATTTAGTCATTAGCAAATAAATTGTCCTTGAAAAAAAGCAAACAGGATGGATAGGATAGAGTGTGTTTTAAAGACCTCTCAGAGGAGATATTTGAACTGAGATCTCAGTGCTGAGAAGGGGTCATTTATTGCAGATCTGGGAGCAAAGCTTTCACGTCTACATGGGACAGGAACAGAACACAGGGGCACTGAGCAAGCTTGGCATGTTCTAGGACAAGCAAGAAGGCCATGTGGGTGGGAACCAAATGAGTAAGGAGACAACAGTATAAGGTTAGACCCGTGGTCAGCAAACTGTGGCGCTCTGTTCACTAATGAGTTTGCTGACCACTGTCATATACTATCTTTTACCTCTTTGCACACAGTATGCCACAATTGCCTAATCCTCACAGCTTCCAACTATGCAGTAACATTTAGTCTAGTCCGGTGGTCGGCAAACTCGTTAGTCAACAGAGCGGCCAACCGTGGCTCACGGGCCGCTGTTTGCCGACCACTGGGTTAGACTAAAGGGCTGGCAGGACCAGATCATTTCAGTGCCTTGTAGGCTGTGGTAGAAATTGGGTTTATTTTAAGTTCATTTTAAAGTCAGTGCAGGCTTTCAGTAGAAGAGACCTGAGTGATGTTTGTGTTGAAGAAGTTGGTAGGAATAAAGCACACACCGCTGCTGCTCTCAGGGGGCTGATGAGCACTAATTATGACACAGGGCGGTACTGAAGTATGAGCTGCTTGTGCTACGTTCAGATCCTACATGGGCTGCGGCAGCCTCAGGGAGGCAGATAGTAAATGGTGTTGGGATCTGGACCGCATTTATAGTAGTTTGGTATTAAAGGGTAAAACTAGCTGAAGACTTTGAACTCAGGGGGAAATAGTCATCATTTTTATTTTCTTTTTGAAATGCAATCACTATCTTTCAGAGAGTACAGTGAGATCTTTTCAGTCCCTTCAGGATAGGCTTGTGAGGTACAAGTTCTGACATCCAATCTTTTCATGTGTTTGTTTGTGGAAAAGGGAAAGCATAATTCCCTGAGCATTTTATGGGCAAAGCAGTCCCTCTCATTTCGTGTTCACTGATGGGGGCATTGGAAAAGGAATGTTTGCAAGTTTTTAATAAAAAGTAAAGATGCCCTTCATCCAGGAGCTTGTAATGCCCACAAGGAGCAGAGTTGCTGGGGTCGGGATCTCTGAGTTCCTGCAGATGCTCTGTGACCTTGAGCAAACATTTTTCACTTTGGCGGTGGGCCAGGATGAGGGCGTTGAGTTAGACCACCTCTAGGCTCCTCAGCACCAGCTCTTACTTCCGGTGATCTGCTAACCTCTTCGCCCTTGGGTTAATTTTAAAGTGCACCATGTTAACAATGACC
This sequence comes from Lasiurus cinereus, assembly GCA_011751065.1. Classification (NCBI taxonomy): domain Eukaryota; kingdom Metazoa; phylum Chordata; class Mammalia; order Chiroptera; family Vespertilionidae; genus Lasiurus; species Lasiurus cinereus. The sequence continues at coordinate 2,558,294 of JAAGEH010000088.1, read as the reverse complement.
CTGTGCACTGAGAAACAGTTGAGGACAATTGAATTTGGAAACTAGCTTTCCTGGGCTTTGCAATGTCCCATTCTGGCTTTGAGACCCTCCTAAGGGGTGGCAGACAGTGCTTGCACCACAGACATTATCATTAGTTTCTTTTGAATATTTGAATACTGACCTGCTTCAGAGAACTCATGATCCATATTAGAAGGTAAAACATAAACAGATGAGAAGTTAAATAATGCAGTGCAAGGTGAGTAATGTGATATGCCTCAAGGAGTTACATGATTACTTTTTAATGAAAAAAGTATGCGGCAAAACAAATGTAGGAAAAACTGAATTTATAACTGCTAAGGGATGTATTCATTTATTTAGTCAACTTGTTCAATCACTTACCAAATAGTTATTTCATATTCACTTTATGCCAAGAGGTGCTGGAGAGGAAGAGGCGAGCCCACGTGGACATGTGGCTGGGTATATGGATCCATAATTGGAGTTTTTAGGAAGGACTCATAGATTTCTCCTCTCTTCCATTCGCCACCAGAATGATTTGCAAAGATCAAGCTGTGAACTTAGGATATTAGAATTTCCTCCAGGATTTTCAGAATTGGAGAACTATCTCATCATTCACTACCTCTTACCTTTCTCCAGGGTTCCCTGCAGCAATCACCTACCCTTGATTCAAATGTCTCTGAGGACAAAGGGCTTCCTACTTTCTGAGATGTCCATCTTTACTAACATATGGCTAGAGCAGTTATCCTGTTTTCTCCCCATTGAAACAGACTCGCTCTTCTCTCTGCCCCTTTCATACAGTCATCTGCCTGTTAGTAGGGAGAATTGTGCACTCACTTCCCAAGGGAAACCTTGCAGACCTTCTCTGCTGGGTCCAAAACACACTTTAAAGCAGTGCAATACCAAGGAAATAATAGTAGTTGAAATAAGCTGTTCATTGCCTTTCAACATACATCATTACATAGTAGGTGGGGGATAGGCAAACTGTTTCAAGCTTCCTTAGTTCTATTTACTTAGAAAAGACCACTACCTCCTTCTTTATGTATCACACAAGGGTGCACTTAATTTAATAAATAAAATATATACTCACTGTAAAGCCATATTTCCAAACTTAAAATGTGACCTTGAATTTCAGAAGATATTTGCTGAGATTCTGCTTTCCTTAATGCAGTTAAGATGACATAAAAAGTGATTATTTGTGTCATGATTTTCCAGTGAGCCATGTTTGCTAGTTTTTAGTGACCTCTGGGGTCCTGAAATATATCTAGAGGCTAAGAAAATAATTTGCATACTTTCATAAATTCTTCCTCTTTTTAAAAAATATATATTTAAAGAGAGGAAGGAAGAGGGATAGAGAGATAGAAATATCAATTGGCTGCTCTTGCACTCACCCAACTGGGGATGGAGCACGCAACCTGGGCATGTGTCCTAATCAGGAATCGAACCATAACCTCCTGGTTCATAGGGCAGCCCTCAATGACTGAGCCACACTGACCGGGCAGAAGTTCTTCCTCCTGCACCACTTAGATTTACATCTTGTTGTGACTTCCATGACAAAGCACTCTTCCATTCATTAATCCAGTGTCTGTTAACATGGCAGCAATATGCTGTGCACCTGGCTCCAGAGGTGGACAGTCCCCATTATTGCAAGGGACAGAAACCCAATCACTAGGCTTGAGACTTGGCTCTCACAACTGATAGTCCAGATCGCAGGCACAGCTGCTTATCCAGGGGATTGCACCTGGTCCTCATAACTTGGCCTCACTCTCTTCGTCTCTCAGCTGGTCTTCCTATGGGTTTGTTCTATATTCAGACAAGTTCCTCTTTGTGGAATCAAGGTGATTACCAGCATCTCCAGGACTACCTTGTCCTTTCAAAAGTGCCAGAAGAGGGAACTGCCACCTCAGCAGCCCATCACATTCCTGTAACCGAATCCCATTGGCCTTGTTTGGGCCATATGCCCATTTCTGGATCAATTATAGATTGTTGCAGTGGGTAAACTATGGTGCTTGGCCACACCTGAACCACAGGCCACCCTGGAGCAGAGGTGGGGAGTGAGGTGGGGTCAGCCCCTGAACCTAATAGTGGACAGAGAGTGAGAAGGAATAGTTCTAGAAGAAAATTGGGGAGTGAATGCCTGGTAGACAAAAACAGGAGTGGTTCTCTACAGAAACCTTTTTGCTAAAGCAGAGTTGCATGCTCTTGAATTAGAGAAGAGAGTTTTTAGGTAGGGGGAGGGATAAATGAGCATTGTTTGTTAGTGGCAGAACGTGGGGCAGAACTGAGGTCTGACTTCTATCCAATTGATCTTCATAAACATTTCCCTTAATAGAGTCAATCACATAATTTGTGGCATTTAGTGCAAAATGAAAATGTGAGGCTCCTTGTAAAATGGCCACAGCAGAGCATTAAACCAAATGCACAGATCCCACTCTCATGATACCAGTTCTTGTCAGTCAATGCTATTCCTTGTGTGCAGTTCATAGTATTTGACACAATACAGGCATACAAAGAATGAGGAGAGATTACCTTCAGTCCCCCTCAGCTTTCAGCCTAGCATGGAGATGGAAGCTACACAGATACCCACAAATATGCGATGGTTAGAAAAATACATGAAGCTGAGCTCTCAAGTCAACAGATGAGCTACAAGTGTGAATGTTCTCTTGGGCTGTATAAATAAGGGTATAAATTCCATAAAGAGAGAGAAGATAATCCCACTCCAGTCAGTGTTGGTTAGTTCTTATCTCTAATATTGGACTCAATTTTAGTGGCCATATTCCTTAAAGATATTTTTAAAGATTTGAAAGCGTATAATTTATCCATAGTACCAGGAATTTTTATTTTTTGGCTGTTTTTGTGATAGATAGAGCTCCCTCCCCTTTCCCCCACGCCCCAACTCATATATTGAAGCCCTAATCCACAACATGACTATATTCGGAGATAGTGCTTTTAAGAAAATGATGAAGATTAAAGGAGGTGATAAGGGTCACAAGGCCCTACTCCAGTAGGACTGGTGTCTTCACAAGAAGAAGTGTCACATAGAAAAGGTCAGGGAAGGATACAGCAATCAGGCGGCTGGGCCAAATTAATACAGTATCTAACAAATATCTGTTTAGTGGGTGCAAGGAATACTTAGAGAAACTGGGTAACTTGGAGGAGAGAAGATTTAAAAGTATTAGAATTATCTGTGGAAGGGGTGTGTTCCGTATATCCCTAGAGGGAAGACCTGAGGCCAATAATTGGAAGTTATGGAAGAGTAGGCATTACATCAACTTAAGGAAGACTTCAAAAGCTAGACATTATTATGATGCCTCCAAGGAGAATTACTTCAATTATCACAGATTTCTAGAGTTTAATAGCATCTCAGGGGAAGTCCAATTTCAGGGAAAATACCATTGAGGAGAGGATGACAAGGGAAAAGCTCCGAATGTGAGGCTTTTTCAGGAAGGAAATGAAGGAAAAGATTTGCTTCACTAGGACATTACTTCATGGTGTTTCTTAAGAGAGAAAAACATTCCTGAAATTCCGAAAGGAAATGGGGAGATTTTTTATTTCTTTACAGAATAGTGGCTAATAAATCAATGTGCAAAGGAAATTATCAGAGCTAAGACTGGGCTATTTAAAACTGTGGTCTAATATAAACTAATTATAAGGCAATTAAAAAATAGCATATTTCAGGTACTTGGCAGAGTTTACCTGTTACTTTACTCTATATTTGGCACACTTTAATAGTTAATAAAAAGAACTTGCTATACTGCATGCTCTGCTGCATTGACGTGAGTACATTTCCACAAACACACACATGCTATTGGGACATTTCCCTAAGGGTACTTAGTTGTCAATCCTAAAACCCAAGTGTAAAGTGCTGTGTTATTAGAGGAAGTCGCATGAGTTTACCCAGTGATGGCAAACAGAGCAGAGAGAGGTTTCATTCCAGAGGGAAATCAGTTTATATTTCTAGAATCTGCTTCAACCTTGATTGAGATGAAAATATCACACTCATCACTACTGATGAGTGAAGAACACAATTGGTCACGAGAGCATGAAAAGTAGTAGATCATTTCAAGTGAGACCAGGATCTACCTACAAGTCACCTAGACCCATCCCCTTGTCGCTGAAAAGCACAGCTAACCAACTTTCTGATTTTCTAACACTATCCAATCCTCTAGGGCACTGCTGGCCAAGAGGTATAATGTGAACCACGTGTAATTTTAGTTTTTTAGTAGCCATACTAAAAATAAAATGAAATAAATTTAATTTTGGTAATATATTTTATTTAACCCAATATATCCAAAATGTTATCATTTAAAGTGTACTAGTAATTAATATAAAACAGTTCAAATAAGATATTTAACTTTATTATTTTGGTGGAGTCTTAGAAATCTTGGATATATTTTACACTTATAGCACATCTCATTGGAACCTAGTTTCACTTCAGGTGCTCAATAGCCCCTTGTAGCTAGTGGCCACTGTACTAACAGCACAGAGTGAGAACAGTGAGTTCCAAGCTTGTTTTATGGCACATGTTTAAGAGAAAAGCGGGAATGTACCCCAACATATACATATTCATTTTTTAGAAACTGTACACATGGATGATATTACAAACACATAAAATACATTTTTGTATTATTTCTTATCTGTATCTTATTTGATCTGTATTTTTGTATGTTTTAGAATGTATATAATATATATTTATAGCATAATCCATGTGTATAATTTCTAAAGAAGTAAATGTGTGTATGTTGGGGTGCATGTTGACTTTTTTCCTCATAGACTCATCTTTAAATTTTTATTTATTGATAATTCCATTTTTTCTCACTAACATAACCATTATTAGTAAATATAATATGATAAAATAAACCTCATATTTTAAAATCTCGATTTAATATACGCTATACTTAAATTCAACAATTCAGTAGTCTGTTACTACGTTTAGTTTCTTTTAATCCTTGATTTTAATGATTGTCAAAGCTGAAAAAAAATGATATCTCCTAAAGGTAAATAAAAATTGAAGAAGTACATTCTTGGTTGTGCTTGCAATTATGATACTCATTTATGTATCCTATCCAATAATTATGCCAAAATCTTGGCAATAATTTAGCATGTAAATTTCCATTTCTCTCATGATAGTCAGTGGTTCTCTTAGTTGCATTTTTATATTATTTAACAAATGGATTTAGAGCCCATTAACACTCTTTTTATAAAGAATTGCAAAGCACTTGGAAAATTCTGTATGTCAGATAGACCCTAAGATGACCCTTAATGGCTTCCCCTTCCATCCCTTTGTGGAATCCCTTTCCCTTGAATATGGGCACAATATATGACTTACTTCCAACCAATATAATATGAGGAAATAGGATGTCACTCTCATGATTATGTTTGGTTATATAAGACTCTGTCTTAGCCAACTGGAATAAGAGACTCCCCTTGAAGTCTGGAGGAAATGAGTGGACATGTTGGGAGAAGCCCACATACTAAGGAAGTATGGGTGAACCTTAGGACCTGCAAATAGTTTCTAGCCAGCAGCCAGCAAAACACTTGAGTCCTCAGTCCTACATTCATAAGGAAATAAATTCTGCAAAAACCTGAATGAACTTGGAAGCAGAGTCTTCCTCACTCTTATCTCCAGATGAAAACAGTCAAGCTGAGACTTTTATAGCATCTTGTGAGGCCCAGCCAGTAAATCCTAAATTCTTGACCCAGGAAAACTGTGAGATTAAAAATGAATGTTCTTTTAAGCTGCTAAATTTCTGGTGATTTTGGTATTCAGCAATAGAAAAGGAATATGTTCTGTTTATATTATTTTAAGTTTGCAAATATGAGAGTTTTTACAGGTGGCACATGATTATGTTAAGGTACAGAATCAGAAAACAATGTAAACATTTCCAAATATCTATTTTTCAAATGCTCCATCCAAAACATTATTGAAAAAAATGTTATCCACACATTATTAAAATGTTAACTTGATGATGAAGAGGTAGACTGTGTCTTTATATTTCAAAAGTGTTTGGTAGGTAAACTGAAAGTGATAGCTCCTTGCCATTTCAGAAAAAAAGTCAGAAAATTTTATAGTTTTGTAAGAGAAAAATGTGTATCTTTAAGTTTTTGTTTTGTTTTTTTAGGATATTTTTTATTGTTTAAAATATTACATATATTAGTACATATGTCTTCTTTTTTTCCCCCATTGACCTTCCCCCAGCCTCCCCTACCGCTGTTGCATGCCTTCATCCCACTTTTTTCAGTGTCCTTATAGTTTTCCATGTATAGGTCTTTCACCTATATGTGAAATGTGAAAACACGCTCAAAGTCACTAATTATCCAAGAAATGCAAATCAAAACAACAATGCAATATCATCTCACACCTGTCAGAATGGTAATAATCAACAAATCAACAAACAACAAGTGCTGGCGAGGATGCAGAGAAAAAGAAACCCTTATGAACTGCTGGTGGGAATGCAGACTGGTGCAGCCACTGTGGAGAATGGTATGGAGTTTCCTCAAAAAACTAAAAATGGAACTTCCATTTGACCCAGTAATCCCATTCCTAGGAATATATTCTAAGAAACTAGAAACAAAAATCAGAAAGGATATATGTACCCCTTATGTTCATAGCAGCACAATTCACTATAGCTGAGATTTGGAAATAGTCTAAATGCCCATCAGCAGATGAGTGTATTAGAAAACTATGGTACATCTACACAATGGAATACTATGCTGCTATAAAAAGAAGGAATTCTTAGCATTTGCAGCAGCATCAATGGACCTGGAGAACATTATGTTAAGTGAAATAAGCCAGGCAATGAAAGAAAAAAATACCACATGATCTCACTCATTTATGGAAAATAAAGAACATTATAACCTGATGAATAAAAAAAAATAGATACAGAGGCAGTAAAGCACCCAACAGACTGTCAAATTACAGTGGGAAGGCTGGGGAGTGTTGGGGAGGGAGGGAAATAGATCAACAAAAGGACTTGTATGCATGTATATAAGTATACCAATGAACACAAGACATTTTTATTTCTTCTTCTTGTCTAATTGCAATGGCTAATACTTCCAGTACTATGTCTAACAGGAGTGGTAAGAGTGGGCATCCCTGTCTTGTTCCTGTTCTTAGGGGAAATGGTTTTAGTTTTTGCCCATTGAGTATGATGTTAGCTGTGGGTTTATCATATATGGCTTTTATTATGTTGAGGTATGATCCTTCTACTCCTGCAGTGGGCCTAAGCCATCAGTCAGACATCCTTAGCACTGCCACGGAGGCAGGAACACCCTGACCACCAGGGGCCAGCTCCTGCATTAAGCATCTGCCCTCGTGGTCAGTATGCATCATAGTGACTGGTAGTTACACTGTTCAGTTGATTTGCATATTAGCCTTTTATTGTATAGGATAGTAAGTATAAGGCAACTGTTTTCCTGAGTTCTCTGAGTCATTCTAGTGAGTTATCAAACCTGAGGCAAGTATGGGAACCCTCGAGCTTGTAGTCTGCTAGGCAGAAGACAAGTAGCGTGGGCATCTTATTTGTGGCTGGTGTCTAAGGTAGTCTTATGAACTGAGCCCTCCTTACCTTGTGGACTTTGTGATAACTCTAAGTAATTGGTGTCAGAATTAAATTAAATTTTATGACTACAGTATACCTCTATAACTACTATAAATAAATAAACATATTCTCAGTATCATAATGCCAGCCAATTCTGAGTATGATAATTTAGCAACTTGACAATTTTCTAAAATGGAATCAGAGAAAGAGGCCTACATATCTAGTCATTATACTGTGCTGGGTGAGAAAAAATACAAGGAGAGGTTTCCATTCTTGTTGCTGACACTGCATTTGTTAGGTTCTTGAAGAGTTTCCTCATTCATTTAGAAAAGATAACTAATTATTTTATTCATGGCTTTTTCTAGATGCTGACTACACAGTGATGGACAGGAGAAATATGGTCCCTACTGTCAGGGTTTTTTTTCCTTTCTCTGTTTGTTCTTATCAAGGAAACAATCAAGGAGCTGGAAAAAGAAGTGTCTAGAGCTGCTTTAGAGAGAGGTTTCTTTGGGGAGTTTAGAAGAAAGGGAATTTAAAAGAAGAGAAATGGTTAAGTGATGCAAAAATTTAGGCAACAACATAAACAAAATGATATGGTTGGTAAGAGTTTGGTATGTTTGAAATGCTTATACCAGCATGGCTATGGTATGCTAGGTAAAGAGGAGAGTTTTGTAAAATGAGGTTGTACAAAAAGGAAGTAGGGAATAGATTATTCAGAGCCTTGCCATTCCCTTCACATGCAATTGGAAGCCAATGAGGACTGATTTATTTTGGATGCTACATGGAAAGTGGCTGGGAGAGGAACACTTAAATCATCCAAAAGAGAGAGAACAGTGGCTTAGACTAAGGTGGCACCAATGGATAATGCAATAGTGGATAGATGGATGACTTTTAAAAATGAAATTGACAAGATTTCCCTGGTGTGCTTGTTATTTAAAGTGAAGGAAACCCAAGAATGAAAGATGACCATCAAGATTTTTACTTGAATAATAATGTGGAAGGTGCTACAATATACTGATATGAGGGTGGAATCACATTGGAAAATCAACATTCTCATTTTGTTGAGATTAAGTGTAATGTGCCTGTGAGAGATACAGTGGAGAAGAGGGTAAAATTCAATTGAATATGTGAATGGAGTTTAGAAGAAAGGGGCTAGAGATATAAGTGTGGGAGTCACTAGTATAAGCCCTTAATTCTCCAACCCAAAAACTGACTAAGTAAAAAATAAGACCTGAATTATAATTTTACATTCATCCTGTTAACTTAAAAATATTATCACAAACAAGTGTGTTATATAATTGCGTACAGCAAAACCATGTAAAATAGAGAGCACGGAGTCCTTAGTCCATGGCTCTCCAGATCTCCATTGGCTTCTTTGCTTTAAATGGCACACTGAGAAAAAAGGCGTGCAGTGCTGCTGCCATCAGATGACTGAGCCGACCTGGTCCCTTCTGCCCGACACTGCTGTAGTTGACTACTCTCTGTAGTTGTGGATGACAGGCACTGTTTCCTATTCCTCACATCTAACTTGGTTATCAATGCAAAATGTTTATCAATGCAGAATCCTCTCTCCATTCCAGGGACACAGAGAAAGAGGCCAAGATTGAGTCCTGATAACTCCTTGAATAGCCATCTCTGAGATATGCAGGAATCAGTTGTAATGATGAGAATGAATAGCTTATGAAGTGGGAGGCAAACCAGGAGACAGTAGTATCATGAAAGCTAAGAGGGGATATTATGTCCAAAAGAAAAGACCCTTATGCTAATTGCTGCGGAGAGGCCACTAAGTGAAGATGCCACTTCGGCAAAATGGAAGTCACCAGAGCCCTTGACAAGAGCACTTTCAGTGGAGTAAATGGGAAGGAGCCAGATTGTTAATGAATAAGAGTGAGTTGAAGGTTAGAAAGTGGGGTTATCACTTGTAAACAACTCTTTCAAGAAGGTTAACATAAAAGGCGACAGAGAAATGGGGCTGTTTCTAGAGAATATGTGGGGTCAAGGGAAGGTTTTTGGTTTTGCTATCTGTTGGTTTTATGATAAGAGCTATTGGAGCATGCTTGTTTGCTGAGGGAAATAAACCAATACAACGGAAAGAGAGAGACTAATAGACAGGAAGGGAATGAAATCTGGAGCACAACGAGGGGTTGGCTTTTAGAGGAAGAGGGACTCGAACCCCCACTGTGATTAGAGGGAAGTAGGAGAAGATTCCAGATTGTAAGTATACATTGGTTTGGTTCTTTGGTTATTGAAAGATGAAAAAGTATTCCCAGATGACTTCTGATTTCTCAATGCAGCATGAAGGGGCTCATCAGAAGAGGAGAGAAGAATGCAGAAAGTATGTGAAGATGGAAGAAGGCATGAAACAATCTCTTATCAGAAAATGGAAAATCCATCCTATTGGAGAAACAGAAGGATTGCTGGAGTGCATTGAATAACTCATGCAGGTACAGAATGACTTAAAGTGGGAATAGCTTCATTTGTGAGTTTATCTGGTTAACATCCATCTGCTCAGCTCTAGGCCTGGAGAAGGCAGATGTTCATCTGGGTTGATGTTTTGTACAGCAAAAGATGGAGAAGAAAATGATGGACAATGGAGCTAAGTGAACTTGTAAGGGAGTGATTATAATGATGGATGATGGAATCAAGACTAACTAAGATGGTAAATGAAGCCAGGAGGGACTTTCAGGGAAAGGTGAAGGTGCAATATGTTATGTCCTGTAAATTTTCTGAAATATGAAGGTGCTGACCTTAATCAGGTAACAAGTCAAAAGCTTAGGCAACAAAATGGTGCATTTGCCTGTTTGATGCTATACATCTAGTTCGGATTTTTCTTTTCTCTGCAGTAGTGAATTGTTTGCTTATTTATTTCTCAATCCTATCAGTACTTGTTTAACTAACAATCTGATATTGGTTTTTTCCAGTCACTGCAAGGTGAAAGATTCACTTTCATTATATGAGTAAAGTATATGAAATAAGATTCATTTCTTTCCTTATATAAATCATTTATGATCATCTCAAAATCTGTCATTTTCACCTTTTCCACTTAGTATTTAATGGAGAGAACCACCAGGGTCAGGAGGAGAAGAGCAGACCAGCCGCGTTGCTCCTCCACAGCTTTGGTATCGTCTAGGCCAGTGGTGGCAAACTGTGGCTCATCAGCCATATGATGCTCGTGAGCCGCAGTTTGCCGCTCTGTTGACTAATGAGTTTGCCAAGCATTGGGATAGGGGCTTAGTCACAAGGTACAACAACCACCTGTAATTATTGGAATTGAGAGTCTAAGCTCTGTTGACTAATGAGTTTGCCGACCACTGGTCTAGGCTCACTTATATCATTAACCACTGTAGTCTCAGCAGATGAAGTGCTTGAGGCATTTCCATGAAAGCGAATACTTGTTATTAGAATCTAAATTAAACCCTCCATCGACATAGGGCTTGCTTCTTAGCATAAAGCATGTCTGGCCACTCATATGTTTTGGAAGTAACAAATTGAGGCTCCAGTTGTTCTAGAGAGGCAGTGGAAAATAAAAATGAATTGGTGATCAATTCTTTTTCTAAATGTATTTATTTATTTTTAATTGAACCTTGGCTATATTGAATGATTCATGAATCAGGCAGCATCCCATCTACTAAACAGACAAGTGCCATAATTTTATTTTTAAATTATAGTTGATATACAATATGGTATTAGTTTCAGCTTACAAAATGCTGAATATATATTTATATACCTTACAAAGTGAACCACCAGAATAAATCTAGTAATTATCTGTCACCATATAAAGTCATTGCAATATTATTGACTATATTCTCTATGCTATATATTACATCTCTGTGACTTATTTTATAACTGCCAGTTTGTACTTCTTCTTCTTCTTTTTTTAAATATACTTTATTGAATTTTTTTTTTTTTTTACAGAGAGGAAGGGAGCGGGATAGAGAGTTAGAAACATCTATGAGAGAGAGACATCGATCAGCCGCCTCCTGCACGCCCCCTACTGGGGATGTGCCCGCAACCAAGATACATGCCCTTGACCAGAATCGAACCTAGAACCTTTCAGTCCTTAGGCTGACGCTCTATCCACTGAGCCAAACCGGTTTCTGCCAGTTTGTACTTCTTAAAACGTTAGTTTTCACAATCTCCAAGTCTTGACCTTGGACCTTATTTTAAAAATGGATGGTTAAAATTTATGGAAAGGTATAAATGTCATTTTGAATCTGGTCCTACCAAATCATTTTAAGTCAAAAGATCCTCTCTTGTGCAATGCTGCCAGTCATCCTCAGATACCAACTTGGACCATGATCTTCATCCTGACCAGACCCAGCTTGTGTTTTGCTTCCTCACTTCTCATACCTCTCTTTTGCATGGCATCTGGCACTATTAACCTGGCTTCATCTTCTTGCTTTTTTCTCAGCCTCAATGAGATTCTCCCTCTGGCTATTACACCTTTTGGACATCTATCTAAACCAGTGGTTCTCAACCTTCCTAATGCCACAACCCTTTAATACAGTTTTTTATGTTGTGGTAATCCCCAACCATAAAATTATTTTTGTTGCTACTTCATAACTTTAATTTCCTACTGCTATGAATCTTAATGTAAATATCTGTGTTTTCTGATTGTCTTAGGAGACCCTGCTAGCTGTTCGCAACCCACAGGTTGAGAACCACTGATCTAAACGATAAGCATCCTCACTAATATAGGGTGGCCTCTAGAAGGCTAGATGTTGATATAGGCCTTTAAAAGCACCCCACTCCCTGAGTTTAAAGACATCATGTGCCTTGTCATTACTTATAGTCAGTTGCTTAAATGGCAAGTCTTGCATGTCTATCAAGAGCCAATTTTCTATGCACAGGCCCATCTGTCTCAAGCCATAAGAATACTGTTTTCCACACAGAAGCCACTCAATGAATATTTGAATGAATAATACTAATAGATAACATATAGAGACTTTTTACTTACTATATGACAATATTACCTATACTTAGCATTGTTGTGTGATATATAATTTAACCTTCAAAATAGCCCATAAAGTAGATACTGTTATACCTTTAGTCATTAAGTGAATACATTGTAGGGGAAGATTTGACTCAACATTCTTCTGAACCCCACTTCTGGTCCACGAGGAGGCAGTTCTCTGGCTGCTCTGGGTCTTATCAGTGCACTGAGCATTTTCTATAAGCCAGGCCCTGTGCATGTACTTTACATGCATCATTATTAGAACCTCACTGCTTCCTCCTTCCAGTGTTTAAATTATCTAGTGAGGCACCAGTAACTCGTCCAGAGTTACCCAGCTAATAAATAATGAAACTAGACTCAAACCCAGGTGAGTCTGATTCTGAAGCCAGTGATTTAACCACCATGCTTTATTTACTGAAAGAATGAAACTTTAGGATGTGAAGTCATGTATCAAGCCTGTTTCATCTTGAACTTTTATAAAGCTCGTCTGATCAAATGTTTACCTAGGATACTGCCTTATAAGGTCTTATACTTGGGTCAAAGATGAACACTTGATTTAGAAATTGCCTCACCATTTAACAACTCCCTTTCCTCTCCCAAGTGTTGTCAATTTCTGGGAAAAAGGAGGAATGGAATTTTCACACACACAAGGGAACCCTTTTTTGGAGTAGAAATGGGGCCATTGTTTGACTCTGCTCATTGATTTGTGTGAACTTTCCTTCTGCTCTCACTGTGAGTTTTATCTGGGAATGCACTAGCTGAATCAAACTCTGAAACTTTGTTAGTAAAAGAAAAGAAAAGCTACCAAGTGAGGTCTTAAGTCTTGGGTACAAGGGCTTCTCATGGGGTGAGTGGACTGGTAGACCTTCCCTTCTCAATGGATCAGGCTCCTTTGGGTTTCATGGCCACCAGAACTTGTCTCTTGCCAATCTGTCCACTTCCAGTCCTCACACTTCCTAATGGTCCAACAGGGCAGACCCTACTTCTCTGCCTCTACTCAGGTTGTTGCTTGTCTTCCTGCTGCTCACTCAAAGCCTACAAGTTTGTCTATCCCTAACCATGATCCCGCTTTCCATATAAACTCTTACCTTATTTGTGTACTGATAAAGGGCACAAACTCTGGGGTTTAGAAGACCTGAGCTCAAATCTCAGGGACTCCATGTGCTCTGTGCCACTGAGTAAATTTTTAACTTCTCTGAGCACCATTTTTTCATCTGTAATACTGTGAATAATCATACCTACCTCAGAAATTGTTATAAAAATGGAATGAAATATAGACTTGTAGAACCTTTAGCTCAAGGTCTGACATGTAGCAAATGAGTGTTAAATGTTATTTACCTTTATGTTTTTTACTTAGAAGCCTTTTTCTAAGAAGTCCTCTCAAAATAACATAAATGATTGATAATCTTTATGTGGGTGTGTGCTGATAAGATAGGGTTGATTATAGGAGATAGTCTATGGTAACTTGTCTCCAGGAGGCCACCATCAACCCTTCATTCCTGTACTCACATACCATTCCACCATCTAAAGGTGAAACCTATTCCTCCCCTAACTTTTTTAACTTAGCTAGCCTAAGTGACATTTGACCAACAAGATGTGGCAGAGGTGACATTCTGGAGCTAATGAGGAGAGGTTCGGTGATGCCTTGTAACTTCTTTCCAGGTGTCTTGGAACAGTTACTTCTAGAATAATTACACTAGGAGAGGTTGATACCATGTAAAAAGTCCATCTATTCTAAAACCAGTGTGCTGTGGGAAACCCAAGCTACACAGAGAAGCCCAGGATGATAGGAAAACACAGTGAAATGAGAAGAAAGGCAGAGACACTTAGAGATTTCACACAGATGAGTAAAGATGGCATCTTGTAAGTACTCATCTAAACCCAGCTACCCTAACTGAAACCGTAAAATGCCTAGAAGAAAACATAGGGGAAAAGCTACTCAACATTGGTCTTAGCCATGATTTTTTTTTTTTAGAAATAACACCAAAAGCACAGACAACAAAAGCAAAATAAACATGTGGGGTTATATCAAACTAAAAACTTTCTGTACAGCAAGACAAATAGTCAACAGAATCAAAAGTTACCCTACAGAATGGGAGAAAATATTTGCAAACCATATATCTGATAAGGATTTAATATCCAAAATGTATATGGAACTTTTAGAAGCCTTTTTCTAAGAAGTCCTCTCAAAATAACATAAATGATTGATAATCTTTATGTAGGTGTGTGCTGATAAGATAGGGTTGATTATAGGAGATAGTCTATGGTAACTTGTCTCCAGGAGGCCACCATCAACTCACTAGCAAAAAGGAACTCAGTTTTTAAAATCGGCAAAGGATCTGAATAGATATTTTTCCAAAAAGGATATACAAATGGCTAACATGTATATGGAAAGGTGCTTAACATTCCTAATCATCCAGGAAATGCAAATTAAAACCACAATGAGATATCACCTCAGACCATTAAGATGGCTTTTGTAAAAAAGATAAAAGATAAGAGTTGGCAAGGGTATGGAGAATGGGAGCTCTTGTACACTGTTGTTGGGAATATGAATCAGTAGAGCCATAATGGAAAACAGTATGGAAGTTCCTTTAAGACAGAATTACCATGTGATCTAGCAATATCACTTTTGGGTATATATGCAAAGGAAACAAAATCAGGACCTCAAAAAGATATTCCATTCCCATGTTCATTGCAGCATTATTCAAAATAGCCAGGATTCAGGGACAACCTAAATGTCCATCAATGAATGGATAAAGAAAATGTTGTATATCCATGTACAATGAAATATTATTCAGTCATAAAAAGAAGGAAATCGTATCATTTATGACAACATGGATGAACCTATAAGTCATTATGCTAACTAAAATAAGCCAGACACAAAATGTCAAATGCTATGATACCACCTACTTATATGGGGAATCCAAAAGTAACCAAATTCACAGAAGCAGAGAGTGGTTTCTAAGGGACTGAGAACCACTAGGAAAATGTTGAACAAAGAATATAAACTTTCAGTTATACCTGGAATAAGCTCCGGGGATGTAATAATCTCGATGATTATAGTTAACTAGAAGCCCAGTGGGAGGGGGATGGAGGGTCCCCCTCAGATTGGCCTGTGAGAGGTCACAGTCTGGGGCTTCTGCCACTGCTGCTGTGCTCACCAGCTGTGAGCCCGGCTTCTGGCTGAGCTGCTCCCTCTGTGGGAATGCACTTGATCTCTAGGAGGCAGTTCCTGCATTGAGCATCTGCCCCTTGGGTGGTCAATGTGTGCCATAGCATCATAGGGACCAGTGGTTCTGCCTTTAGGTTGATTTTCATACTAGTCTTTTTTAGATAGGATAATGCTGGATTAATTTGAAAGTTGCTAAAAGAATAGATCTTAAGTGTTCTCACTACACACACAGACGAACACACACACAAATATATAGTAACTATATGAGGTGATGAATATGTTAGCTTGATTGTGGTAATCATTTCATGATGTGTGCATATATCGGGTCATGATGATGAAGCTAGGGCTGTGAAGGAAGCTCAAGGCCTGGGTGCTGGAGGGAAGCCAGTGCCAGCAGCAGGGGGAAGGAAGGCCTATCCTTGCACAAATTTTGTGTATCAGGCCTCTAGTGTGGAAATAAAGCCAAAAAAGAGCCAGAGTGAGTCTTTATAAAGTACGTCTTTACAAAGTACATGGTCTGGAAGGGCCCTGGTCACCAGCCTTGTGGATGACACTAGCCCAAGCCCTGGGCAAGATCTTAGCCTACAGACCCTATAACTTAGAAGTATGGAGATGCATCAGTGACCTCTGTGGAACCCGATTCAGAATTGTGTGTGAGCCCACATGTGTGTGCATGTCTGGGAGGTGGTTCAGTTTCCTTTAGCCTTTTAAGTCTGTAACTCCCCAAATATTAACCATTACTAGAGTAATTAGCGGTTGTCCAGGTAACTCAGATCTTTGAGCTCAAAGACTCCATGATTCTCAGACAACTTCTGTTCATGAAATTGGCTCTCTAATGTGGGCTTGGCTATAAAGAAGCTAGGGGAAAAAGGATAGTTCAGAAAATATTTTAACATTAACTTAAATTGCAATTTTATGTTCTCCATACCTATATATGACTACTAAATATTTCAAAAAAGCCGTATGTTAGTCAGTGGAGAATGTATCTCACCTTCTCCACCAAAGCACTAAATTTCTCAGCAGCTAAGAAAGGCTGGAACCAATATATTATTATTACTTCTTTCACAGTCTAGAAAGAAAACATTTTAGGGAATAAAAAGAGTGCTGAGGGAGTACATGAAAAGTATTGGTGAAATCTAAAATCAAGGCATCAATTTCATTTAAGAAAATAAACAAAACTATTTTGCTGTCTCTCTCTCCTTTGTTGGTGGTAAATAGTGTTTACCTCCATGCTTTCATTCATTTACTAAGAGGGACTACTTGGAGTTGTTCTCCTTGGTTCTGTCTAAAAGTAAGAGTTAAAGTTGTTTCTTAAAATTAAGAGATGATAAGATTATTCAAGAGCTAAAGTGGCTAGAGTTTTAGAATTGGGTTATTTTACATAGATGCTAATATAGTGAAGTTATAGCTAAGAATAGTGGGAGAGGGATTCTCTTTTTCTAGGTTTATATGTTACAAGAAAGAATGATATCATCACAACCCACAGTAGCTTTTCCAAAAGCTCACAGAGAATCATTCTCATAACCATTTCTTGGTCTGTCCACCACCACCATTTAAAAACAGGTTCTCAGGATAAAGTTGGTATTTATTGAGTAGTTATATGCCAGCCCTTTATACACGTTGACTTCCTATTTCACCAGTGAGAAAAGCAAAACTGAAAGAACTTCAGTAACTAGGTGGCAGGGTTACAATGGGTATTTGAACCCAGGTCTAACTGACTCCAAAGTCATTGATTGCTCTCAACCTCCATTGGGAGATATGGAAGAAAGAGGCCTTCTTTTAAAAAGAGACTCATGCAAAGAACACTAGGCAAGCATAATGCATACAATACTCACAGTGTATAAGAGCATTCAGGAGACAGGAAATGAAATGATTAGTACCAGATGTGGCCATAAGAGAGAGTTTCATGTGCAGTCCTGTAGGGCTGGACAGCAATTCCTGACTAAATGCTACCCTTGCTCCTACTGCTTTGCCTTGCACGTCTCCTTCAGAAAACATTTTCCCAGATTGGTTTTCAGGTAGGGATGAGGTTAGTGATTTTTTGGGTTTTTTTTTTGGAGGGGTGGGTTGGGGTGAGGAGGTGGGGAGTTGCTCAGGCATAACAGGAAGCTCCTTGTGTTCTCATGAATACCTATGATCTCCAGATGGTTCCTCCGACAGAAAACCATTCTTTGAAAAGATGAAGGAAAATATCAGGTTGTGAGAATCCTATTATGATAACATTTACTGACCTTTTACCTCAGTGTTCTAAAGAGAAAGTCTGTTTCAGGATAGTAGCTAATATCCTAATATACAAAAACCCGGGGTACATAACGTCCAAAACAACCGAAGGCTTGACCTACTGTAAGTCAGTCCTGCAATTAGTGCTGGGTTGCTGTGGTGACTAAGTACTGACTGACAAGGGGGCTGCAGATCAAGCCTGGAGAGAGGTCTGGAGAGAGAAGCAGGGTCTGATCCGTAGCCTCCATGGCAGCTATAAATCAGCCCTCGCCTCTCTTTTTCTCTCTGGGCCTGGCCAGCAGCTGCATCTCTCTTTCTCTCCAGGCCTCTGCATGGGCTGCTAATCAGCCCTGCCTCTCTGATCAGGCCTGGAGATAGGCCTGGAGACGCTGGCTGGTATAGAAACCAACCAATTAGAACCAAACCTGGGTGAACTGTGAGGAGCCAATGGCTGCCTAGGAGGCGGAGCTTTTGACACTGACTGGCATAGAAACTGATCAATCAGAACCAAATCTGGGTTAAGTGCAAAGGCAGAACCTAAGGTAGAGGCTGAGGAGGGGTTTTAAGGCCAACAGCTGTTTGGTGTAAGGTGTTAGAAAGTGGTTCAACTTATTAATGACCGGTTTGGCAGTATAGTACATATGGCTATCAGTCCAGATATAGAGATTATGTATTTTTGTCTGCCAAGAACTTCTCCTGCTGTAAAAGGCTTCCCCCTGCCATTTAAGCAATCCTATCCTATATAATCTATCTATACTAATAAAAGGATAATATGCTAATTAGACTGGGTCGACCAGCCATCTTCCAGACATCGGATTTTCTTCTGGACAAAGCCATGGTGGTGGGGGCCAAGACAGAGGCAATTAGGGGTGATCAGGCCAGCAGAGGAGGGCAGTTGGGGGTGAGATTAGGCCAGCAGGGGGTTAGGGGCAATCAGACTGGCAGGGGAGGGCAGTTGGGGGGAACCAGGCCTGCAGGAGAGCGCAGTTGGGGTGAGGTCAGGCCGGCAGAGGAGGGCAGTTAGGGGTGATCAGGCAGGCAGGGAGAGGCAATAAGGAGCAATCGGGCAGACAGGTGGAGAGGTTAGGGGCAATCAGGCAGGTAGGCAGGCAGATGAGCGGCTAGAAGCCAGCAGTCCCAAACTGAGAGAGGGATGTCTGACTGCCAGTTTAGGCCTGATCCCTGTGGATTCAGGCCTAAACCAGCAGTTGGCCATACCCCAAGGGGTCCTCGATTGGAGAGGGTGCAAGTTGTGCTGAGTGAACCCCTCCACCCCCATACATGAATTTCGTGCACCAGGCCACTAGTTATATTAATAATGATGACTGACATTTGTTGATCTTGATATCAAGCCATCTTGGGCACCTTATATGCATCTGATCAGGGAATCTATAAACAATCCCAGGGGATAGCTACTGGTATCCCCATTTTACAGTTGAAGACCCTGCCAGCTAAGGAGGTTCAGTGGCTGCTGGCCCAAGGTTTTACCCTAGAAAATGGCAGAACTGAGTTTGAAGCCAGATCATTTTATGGTAATTTTTAGAGTCATAGCTTTGAGCACAAGCTGCCTTATAATAGTTCTTAACTGTTGTGAGACTAATAACTTATTTTTTTTCTGATGGAATCACAAGGTAGAGTGACCAGTTTGGAAAATGGAAGCATGAGACCTTAAGGGACTGCTTATCCTTAAATGTCACTAGTTTCCTTTTTAACTATTACCTCCAATATACAGAGAATATCAATCCCTAAAAATCTACATTGTTATTCATCAAGGATGATGCTTGAGGAATTATTTCATGGAATTGGGGAAATCATAGGTATTAAAATAGGCCACTATGTTTCTGGTTTCATGTGTTTATAATATTAAGGGCATCATTGATGCCAAATCAACAGTCTGACACCAGCACCCTATAGTCATTTCGCATAGAAAAGAAAAAAGAAAAAACACCAGAAGTGAAAATCTATCTATCCCAACCTCACCTCTATCCCATCCCTCATCATGTCTTCCTATTGACATTCCTCCAAGAGAAATCTATGAAAATCTATAAAAGTTAGCCCAGAATTTTGGTATATTCAATAATGAAGAAGTATTCCTGTGCCTAGCACTGGACAAGGTACTTTGGGCACACACACAAAAATATTTATATCTTTTTTTACATATTTTCCACATACTATCTTACCTAATAATAGACAAACATGTAAATTGACCGCACCTCTGCTATGCCCACAGCCAATCAGAGTGAGTATGCAAATTAACACAACAACGATGGTGGGTTAATTTGCATATGCAGGCATTGAGAGGGAGGGCGGCTGAGAGGGGTGGGATGCCTGCTATGAAGGGGGAGGGGGAGTGGCGGAGGGAGCTACAGGAGTAGTGCTGCAGACAGAAGCGAGGACTTGCTGCCTCCTGGGCAGGCTGGGAGTGGGGATGTGCTGGCTCCGGGTCAGCTGGGAGTGAAGCCAGGCGAAGGAAGGTCTATTCTTGCACGAATATCATGCAATGGACCTCAAGTAATTTCAATGATCACAATAGCCTTTGGAGGTTGTTGCTATTACGTGACCCTTTTCTAGAGGAGGAAACTGAGGCTGAGAGAAGCTGATGAATGAATTTAGGGTGACAATCTATAAGCAGCAGACCTAAGAATTAAAATTTCATCTGTGGCTTCACATACATGAATGCATTTAGGTATTGCTATTATTGAAGAATGTGATTCTCTGATAAGGAAAATGAGGTTAAAGAAGGTCACTCAGTGACTGGACCCTAACCTTAGATGGGTTTGACCTCAAAGCCTTTCTCATTCTGAATGGTCCTTGTCTTGGATATTAATGGATCTCACTGAGCTCTGTGCAATGAAAATTGTGCCCTTTGCTATACCTGACCAATCTAGGGCCTGATATCTCCAGAAAATGTGGAGGATACTCAGGGAACTAAAGGGTGGTTGAACAGGAATGGTTCAAGTTTTAATTTGACTTTAAATCTGAGGACAAATGTGTTCATGTTCATTCATTCCCCCTGAAAGTCTAGTAAGTACCAAGGTGGGTAATAAGGGTTTCATCACAATTTTCTACATGCAAAAGCATCAGCCATGTCTAATGCTCCAAGTAAGCACATTATGTTTATTTTTAAGGCCCCAAACATCACCCACGACTCCAACGACACTTCACAAAGATTCTTTAGTGGAACTTAGCATAAACAATTTCTGAATCAATGGAAGGATCAAAAGTTTCTTCCCACTTTGACAATAAGAACTGAATAATGTGCTGAAAGAGACATAGGGTTGGACTAGATGTCCTTTAAAATTTCTTCCAAGTTCTAGTATCCACTTTGTTTCTCATTTCACTTAAAATGATGAGTTGATGTGACATTGTATTAGCACAACCATACCCTATCTAATAAAAGAATAATATGCAAATTGGCCATCATTCCAACACACAAGATGGCTGGCCCCATGTGGTCAAAGTTGGCTGCCCCCAGGTGGACACAAGATGGCCACCACAAGATGGCAAGCAGGGGAGGGCAGTTGGGAGGGACCAGGCCTGCAAGGGAGGGCAGTTGGGGGCAATCAAGCCTGCAGAGGAGAGCGTTTGGAGGGGACCAGGCCTGCAGGGGAGGGCAGTTAGGGGTGACCAGGCCTGCAGGGGAGGGCAGTTAGGGACAATCAGGCTGGCAGGGAGCAGTTAGGCATCAATCAGGCTGTCAGGGGGAGTGGTTAGGGGGTGATCAGGCTGGTAGGCAGAAGTGGTTAGGGGCAATCAGGAAGGCAGGCAGGTGAGTAGTTGGGAGCCAGCAGTCCTGGATTGTGAGAGGGATGTCAGACTGCCCATTTAAGCAATCCCAGTAGGATCAGGCCTAAATAGGCAGTTGGACATCCCTCGAGGGGTCCCAGATTGTAGAGGGTGCAGGCTGGGCTGAGGATACACATCCCTCCCTCCCCCATGCACGAATTTCATGCATTGGGCCTCTAGTGAAAATATTATTTGAAAAATTACCTAATTCTCTCAGTCCAATGAAAGCCTATTCCGTGCCCTAAGTAGATCCCAAATGTTTCTTGTTAATATTTCCTAAATATCCTCTCCGAAGTTAGGTGAAATTTACATTCCTTTTGTCTAACAATTGTATGTGCCTATTTCTACTTTAAGTTGAGTTTTGAAGACCAATGAAAATATTTGTAATGTACAATAAAAAGAAATTATACCCACTTGAAATAATCAGGGCTCATGGGTGTAAAACTTGCTTATAGACATGGCTATAACATATGTTACTATTATACCTATTGTACTATTTTGGAAAAAGCACCAAGAGAGCAGGCATTCTGTTTCACCAGTCCCAGTCAGTATTGGCTGTATTAATTTCCACATTGCACATTTATGAGCAGTTAATCAGACTTTTACAATATCCACTTATTCTCTAGGAAGAAGAAAAGAACCAAGCACAGTTCTAGGCATGGATTAAGCAGTCAAAAATTATTTCATTTGTTTGTCTAATTAGACTGGAAACTGCTTTTTTACTTTTCTGTGAATGAGGGGAACAGCTAGTATAATGGACCAATGAATGACTAAAGATTACTAATGCTGAAATTTACTTTTATACAGGCTTTCAGGAGGCTTTCTACCTGAGAGAGATGAGCTTAGGCATAAACACTATTGGCTTAATATTAAATTGTAAGTCCTTAAGTATAGGCTGTGGTATGTTACTGTTCCTGAGTGTGTGCATATGTTTATGTGTGTGTCTTATCATAAAGTCCCTAATTTTGTTATTTAGAGTCCAGGAAATCTGGAATGATTGAAAGGAAACAAGAAAGGGGAAACAAGCTTAGTGGGTTGAATTAGAGAATGTCAGGCTTATTTCTGTGTCTCTGCACTTACGGCCCACTCACTCCCACTTTCATGCTCTTCTTGGCCAATCTGTACACATTAAAATGACTAGGATACATTTGAAAGCCTTCACCTCAAGAAGAGCTAACATTTACTGAGCACTTACTTTGTACTAAGCTTTATGTATTTTACTCTATTTGATTTTTTAAAATAGTCCCTGTGGGCATGTACCTGCTTCTGCATTATAGGTGAGGACACAAGACTTTGAGAGGTAAAGGTGACAGAGGTGGATGGCAGAGCAGCATTTGATGGTTGTCTGGTTCTAAAGCCTGTGCCAGGCATCATGGCTATGAGCTATGAATCTTTACAGGACCTACCCTGTCCCACCTGACCGCACCTAAACACTGCATCCCTCCAAAAGATAGATAAACTCCAAACCACAATTACATACACATGACTGGAAATATCTTCCACTTGTTTTGTATTAGTAAATGTTGGCTGTCCAGATAGATATGAAGTTATTCTAGAACAGGAACTTGGCCTTCGGCCTTCTCTGTAATGCAATTTGATTGTGTGGTGGACTATAGAACCATACAATCCAAGTTCAAATCCTAGACCCATCACCCACTAAGGAACTTTAGGCAACTTATTGGACCTCATTCTTTTTTAAAATGGGTATAAAAAACATACCTTACAGGTGGATATTTTGGATTAGGATTAAATATATTAATACTGGTAATACCTATCTATACAGTAAGCACATAATAGTTAGCTATTATTGTCCCTACCTAAACACAACAGTGATGGCACACAGCAGGTGTTCAGTTGTTATCTGCCAAATAATTGAGTGGCCACAGAAGTAAATGTGGGATTGTGGGATTTTATCACAGGGCATATGGTCATTTATTATTTGGGTCAGCCTTGGCTTCCCATCACATACCAGCACCTGGCTTAGTTCCTGGCATAATGTTCTCAGTAAATAGTTTAATGAATTATTTAATGAACTAACCAACAAATCAGCCCATTTTTTAACCTACCAACCAATCCTAGTGTTCAACAGATTTGGTTCTTTTTTCATGGAGTCTTCATCCCATACATGGTAGCTAATTTTTTTTCCCTTAGATTTTATTTTATACTAGAGGCCTGTTGCATAAAATTCACATACTTCTGGGGGCGTGGTTCAGTCTGGCCTGTGCCCTCTCACAGTATGAGAACCCTCTGGGGATGTCCAGCTGATGGCTTAGGCCCACTCCCTGTGGGAAAGGCTCCAGCCACCACAGCTGCACTCACCAGCTATGAACCCAGCCATGAGCCCGGATTCTGGTGCACTGACCACCAGGGAGCAGCTCCTGCACTGAGCATCTGGCTCCTGGTGGTCAGTGCGCTTCATAGCGACCTGTTGTTCTGCCTTTTGGTCGATTTGCACATTAGCCTTTTATTATATAGGATTGGTTTCAGGAATAAATCTTAGTGGTAGGCAAACTCACTAGTCAACAGAGCAGCAAACCACGGCTCGCGAGCTGCATATGGCTCACAAGCCGCAGTTTGTGACCTCTGGGTTAGACAATCATAGAGTTTACATAGTGTTCCCTCGATATTTTCAGTACTACAACTGGCACCATACATAGTTATCGCAATGTTATTGACTATATTCCCTGTGCTGTATTTTAAATCCTCGCCATACATGGTAGCTCCTTACAGTTAACTTGTTTTTTCAGAATTGTGATTGTGCTCTGATCTAAATTTCCTCACAGCAAAGCAAATATTATCCAACATCTGTGGTCAATGGCATGTTGCCCTGCCTATGTCTGTCTACACATGAAAAGAGGGAGCTATGACCAGTGCAAATTTGCGAACTAAACATTAGCCAGGTTGAGTGTGAGGGAAGGTGGAATTTAAAATTTCCAAGTACCTCTTAGCATTTAAAGTTAGGCTTTTCTCTGGGGTAGTGGAAAGAAGATAAATGTCTACAAAACTGGTGGTGGTACACTGTATACCTTGACTAAATATTAGCACAGTGTTGCCAAATGGCCATGCTTGTCTGTAAAAGTTTCCAAAAAGTATGATGTGCATTCAGATGTTTGAATTATGTGAAGTATAACATCCATGATGATGGTGAACCTTATTGGGTTTGATGATCCTGGGGCTGACAAGAGACAGGCCGAATGCTTGGGCTTGGTGCACAGGCATGATGTAGATGAGTCAGTTTGCTATGTTTATAATGAGGTTACAGAATCAGAGGGACATTCCACTGGCGAGATTTTATCACTGTAAACAGAATTAGATATATCTCAGAGGCAGATATTCAGAAAAAGCCGTTTGTCTTATTAGTCTTTGCAGGAAATTGGTTTCAAAGATCGTGGTTGCCCATATGTAATGAGCTGGCTTTGCTGGGAAATTGTTTATTTCAACAGCCAAACACAGTTGCTTCATTGTTTTGCTGTTAATTAGCTAAGGATGCAGTTTAACTGAGATCAAAGTATTCAAGATGCAAGGCATATTTAAAAGAAAAAATTGTCTAATTAGCTGCCTAGGACATAACTCCATTTCTTCCTAGCCAAAAGGGATAACACAGGGCAGAAATCAGACGTGCTTACTTGTTGCCTAATTCTTTCTGAAGGAGAGGACTGAGGAGCCTCTTCAGGTTATTAAAAAGCAATTACAGAGGCAGAGGAGTGCACACGTGACAGCAGTGCCATAGGTATGGGAAAGTTTGTTTGATGCAAAATGAAAAAAGGATCTTTGAATAAGGGGACCTCCTTAAGTTACCTGAAGTGGAACTTCAAATAATTTTCTCCAGATGGTGAGAGATTCACTGAATTCTCTTTCCCGTCCTCCCCACCCCTATATTTTGGTTGAGTTGAAAACAGTGATAAAAGTCAAAGTAGGTGTGTGTGTGTGTGTGTGTGTGTGTGTGTATCTGAGAGAGAGAGAGAGGGAGGGAAGGAGAGAGAGAGTTATTGAATCACTCTGAATATTATATTAGAATGGGTAAAAACACCCACCTATTACATACTGGAAGTGGAGGAGTTCTGAAGGCCACCTACACCCATTTCTCCTCCCCTCCCCCACATAAGCCTTCCAGAAATAGCCCTTTTTTCTTTAATATCCCCCACGTACCTAATAAAATCACAAAGCACAGACTTACCTTGTCAGAATCTAGACAGTGTTTCTTTAAGAAAAGAAAGTAAGCTGAGACCGGTTTGGCTCAGTGGATAGAGCTTGGGCCTGCGAACTGAAAGATCCCAGGTTCGATTCCAATTGGGGGCATGTATCTTGCTTGCGGGCACAACTCCAGTAGGGGGCGTGCAGGAGGCGGCTGATCGATGTCTCTCTTATAGATGTTTCTGACATTCTATCCCTCTCCCTTCCTCTCTGTAAAAAAGTCAATAAAATATATTTAAAAAAGAAAAAAAAGAAAAGAAAGTAGAAGAAAAAGGTGAGTTTTGCTTCTAAATCAAATGCATAACCTATATGGACTAAAATCTTAACAGTGCATTAGGTTTTGATATGGGGAGTAGATTGGATGGAATGCTCATTCAAATAATTTACTCTTGAGGACAGGATCATTATCTACCCTGTTTTGTGCTTTGTCTCCAGCTCCTAGAAAATGCAAGGGCTATAAATCCTTTTGGATAAATATCTTATGAATGAATGAATAAAACAATTTTGGGGTCAAGTAAAATATTCAAATATATGTGTGTTTTAATGATTAAAAACAGTGGTTAAGGCTTGCTGAATATGCACCATGTTCTGGGCTCTGTGCTAAGCAAGCTCCCTGCATCATCTCCCAGGTGGGCATGTGAAGCTCACAATTTGACCTGGAACTGCCCAGCACTGAGATCACATACCCCAGGGGGCAGAAAAAAAGAGACAACAGGGGAAAAGGGGTCAGAAGTAAGAAAATTGGAGGATGGATGAGAAGTCGTGAAGTAATCCCAGTATAACTCACAGTGTGGGATTCTCACCTTTCCTGAGAGTTTACTCAGCCACTCATTTGTATTCAGCTCTTCACTTGAATGGCTTAACACACCTGGGGAAGCAGAATCACAGAATTGCTTCATTCAATCTGTCACTAAGAACCCTTTTTAAATTCATTTGACAAATGGATTTATTCAGTGCCTGCCATGCCAGACGTGATCCTGGGGATTCAGTAGTAAACAAGAACTGAACTCCTCCTGCTCATGTGCTGCCCTTGCAGAGCTTCTAGTGTCTAGGGGACATTCACAAACAAAAGAAAGTTTGTAAATTTTTCTGAACATGGAAGCCACAACAGTAATCAAGACAGTGTAGTACTGGGGAAGGGATAGCTACTTAGAGCATTAAAACAGATGGAGAGTCCATAAATAATCCCACAAAATATGGCCAATTTATTTTTTAAAATAAACTTCTTATTTTGAAGTAATTAGAGATTTAGATAAAAGTTACAAACATAATACAGAGTTCCCACATACTCCTCTTTCAGTTTTCCCTAACGCTAAGGTCTTACATTAATATGGGTACCCCCGTTTCCCCGTAAGTAAGACATCCCCTGAAAATAAGACCTACTTCCAGTTTTGCCTCTCGCTGTAATGTAAGGTATCCCCCCCCAAAATAAGACCTCCCCGGTAATAAGGCCTCCCTCGAACATAAGGCCTTCCCGGATTATAAGGTCCCCAAAGCTACCGTAAGGCGTCTGACTCCTGATTTAAAGAGACCTCACACTGCCTGAACAGCTCCGGCTACGCTGTGGCCAATCAGTGAACTGGTTTGTGATGACAACTACTACCGTATAGTATACAGGTAATAAATTTCTTATTTTTGTTGCTGTTCAACAATAAATGTGTACCGTATTCTTCTTCATGGAAAAATAAGACATCCCCTGAAAATAAGACCTAGTGCATCTTTGGGAGCAAAAATTAATATAAGACACTGCTTATTTTGGGGGAAACAGGGTACATTTTACAAAAATAAGATATCAACATTAGTACAATGCTATTAACCAAACTCTAGACTTTATTTGATTTCTACCACAGTTTTTCCAATAATATCATAATATCCTTTTTTTGTGTTTCCCAGGATGCAATTCAGGATAACACATTGCAATTGGCCGGTTCATTTTTGCCAAAGATGCAGAAGTAATCAAATGGAAAAAGAATATTTTTTAACAAACGGTGCTAATTATCTATCTATATATTTATACACAAATATTTATATAATAGAATAAACCTAACCTAAACCTTGCAGTTTAATATAAAAAACTTAACATGGATCATAATTCCATTTACATAGATCTAAATATAAAATATAGAGTTACAAAACTTTCAGAAGGAAACATTTGAGAAAATCTTTATGACCCAGGGTTAGGCAAAGAGGTCTTAGAAATAACACCAAAAGTAATATCCATAAAAGAAAATATTTGGAATTCATCAAAATTAGAATTTTTTAGATGCAAAAGACACCATTATGAGAATGAAAAGACAAGACACAGACTAAGAGAAAATATTTGCAAAAATGAAAAAGCTCTTATGTCCAGATATGTAAAAAATTTGCAAAGTTCAACAGTAAGTAAAACACCTACCCAATAAAAAGTGGGTAAAAGACTTGATCAAACACTTCAAATTGAATATAGGGGTGGCCATTAAGCACATGAAAAGATGTTGAACGTTATTGACCACTAGGGAAATGTGAATTAATGCCATGGTGCAATACCTTTGCACACATATTAGAATGGCTAAAAGTAAAATGCTGAGAATACTAAGTGCTAGTGAGAATGTGGAACAACTGGAATTCTTAAGCACTGCTAATGGTATTGCAAAATAGCACAGTCACTCTGGAAAACAGTTTGGCACCTTATTACAAAGTTAAAAATATACCAATCATATGAGCCAGAAATACCATTCCTGGGTATTTATAACAGAGCCAGGTTTGGAAAACCATGCCAGCAGGCCAAGTTCAGCACACTGCTTAATTTTATTTAAAAAGTTTTATTGGAACACAGCCATACTTATTCTTTTACTTATTATCTATGGCTACTTTCACATTATCTATGGCTGTGACAAAGAATATGAGGAATATTTAGACTGTAAGAAGAAGTCTGCTCTTAGCACACACTACTTTTTCCCCTATTGAGCTTTTTCTTTTCTTTTTTTTTAAATATATTTTATTGATTTTTTACAGAGAGGAAGGGAGAGGGATAGAGAGCTAGAAACATCGATAAGAGAGAAACATCAATCATCTGC
Source organism: Lasiurus cinereus (assembly GCA_011751065.1). NCBI lineage: Eukaryota > Metazoa > Chordata > Mammalia > Chiroptera > Vespertilionidae > Lasiurus > Lasiurus cinereus. Next base: position 2,529,377 of record JAAGEH010000088.1, on the reverse strand, counting down.
CTCCTGGGGATGTGCCTGCAACCAAGGTACATGCACATGACTGGAATCGAACCTGGGATCCTTCAGTCTGCAGGCCGACACTCTATTCACTGAGTCAAACCAGTTTTGGCCTGAGCCTTTTCTTTATGCAGGTCATTCTTGACTTTTGCTGAAACACTCTCTGGTTCAGGTGGTTAAGCTATGGGATGAAGGCAGTCACAAAGCTGAGTGTGAAATGTAGCTTAGAAGGAAACCTCATTGATTAATGGGTGTTTTTTCTGAGTGTATCAACCCATTTACCTATTCTCTGAGTTATGCTGATAATCCGAGACCAGAGTTAATGAGCTTTATTCATCAACTGAAAACATCTTAGTCATCTGAAACTGAACCCTACCTCACTTCTTTAATTCATTTCTTCAGCAAACACAGAATGCAGCAAATAACTTTTCCATGACACATTATTCTTGAAGAAGAAAATCATGTCATTTGAAATGTCTTTAGATAAAAATTCTTTCAAATTCTTAATTAGACTAGTCATCGTGTTAGATCATGTGTCTAACTATCTTGCCTTTTTACTGTTGTTACTCCCCTCCCCAGTGTATGTTTGAAACAGATTTTCCTAAAGCATGCATATCTTGAATTAGAAAGCATGTATTCCTCACATATTGAACAGCAGATATTTAAATGAAAAGGTAACATTTGCATAATGGAATACTATGCAACTATGAAAAAAGGATCTCACCCTTTGAGACAGCATGAAGGGACCTGGAGATTATTATGCTAAGTAAAATGAGTCAGTCAGAGAAAGACAAATATCACATAAGCTTGCTTAAATGTGGGATCTAATGAACAAAATAAACTGATGAACAAAATTGATACACAGACATTGAAGTATAGGAAGACTAGAATCTCAGAGGGAAGTGGTGGTGGCATAACCCATGGTGAGGCCAGGGGAGGGCGCAGGAGCAGAGTGGAAGGGTCAATGGGGGGAAGAGGACATCTGTAATACTTTCAATAATCAAAATACATATTAAAAAATAAAAGGTAATAATTATTTGAAGGCTAAAAAAAAAGCATTTTGATGATCATTGAAACCAACCTAAATGCTTTTTACTCTGAATGGAAAATAACACCCAGGAAATGACATCCTAGAGTAATTTATAGGCTAAATAGAAAGAATAGGCATGAAATAGAGTATGGAATCTCAGAAGGAAAGTAGGGGGTGGGTGGAAAGAGATCAACCAGAAAACTTGTATGCATAGATTATAACCAATGGACACAGCCATTACGGTGATGAAGGCCTGGGGGGGGAGGGACGGAGGGGTGCGGGTAGAAGAGGTTAATGGGGGGAGGGGCACGAGGAGGGACATATGTAATATTTTCAACGATAAATATTTTAATATATAAAAGAATATGTGAGCAAATCTAGGAGAACGTCATTAATTCCCATTCCTTCTCCTGTCTGCTTACCTTCTCTCCATTTTTCATATGCCCTGGAGAAGGTTGAAGAAATGCAAGAGAAGTGGTGTAGCCAGGGAAGTGGGGTAGGAGAGTGTAATATTTTCTCTCTTTTTCCCCCACGTCCAGCGCGGCTAGAGAGTGGGTCCAGTTCCTGAGTAGAGGAGCTGGGGATTGAGAAGTAAAAGAAAGAAAGAGACAAGACACAAAATGGAAGGATAAAGCTGGGAACCAGGTAGGACCACTGCCCTCTTCCACTGGAGAGACAGTGACCCAGAGCCCATGCAGTGTATTTATTTTATACCCCCAAATACGAGGAAGTTTCACCAAAAGTCAAGACAAAGGAGATTATTTGCATTCTTGAGTAGGCCTGAGAATTCCTGGGGCTTGACTGGGGATTTACATATCAAAGCACACTCCGGACACCTGGGCTGATAGAAGGTCAAGCTGAAAACACACTTGCCTTTTTTGGCAAAGCGTATTCCCAGGGCGTGGCTTTGCCTGCCTCATTGGATTCAGCTGACAATTTAAAGAAATGTCTACGTGCTCTCTACAGGAGAGTCCATGGAGAAAGCAGGTTTGCAGAGGCTGGCATAACCAAGTGATCTGTGCTTAGTGAGCCAGACTGTAATGCTCTTAGCTTTCCGCTGTCTTTGAAAGTGCGAGGTGTCTGCAGCTTCCCCTGGGCAAGTGATTCAGCACCTTCCACAACCAGGGCCAGATCTGACTATAAAGTTTCAGTCTTGTGTAACCAGATGACTGTTGCCCAGTCAAAAGGAGACGCGATGCTGTATGTACATATCAATGTGTGTCTGCAGATTTCCTCAGTGGGATGTTTGTTTTTTCTCATGTGCATTCTTTCCTACATAGCCTTCCTTCTGCGGTGGCATATGCTATGAAATTTCTGAAAGCTATTGGTTCATTATATCTGACTCTTGTGACATTCATCCCTATTACGCACCCTTAAGGACCTGTTTCCAGTCATTGCTGGAGGTGGAACCAGAGAAGAATTACACAGACAAAATGATTTCTGGTCTTAATTTTAATGGATACTGCAGTCTCTTTCTCTATTCAATTATTTTTTTGTTTTTGGAAACAATCCCTGAATGTCTAGTTTCAGGGAGAAATCATTACTAAATAAACATAATATCCAGTTTGTATTAATGTAATGGGATGGCATTTAGTACTATCAAATCTTGTTACTATGATTTACATTGATGAATAAGAGAAGGAATACAAATTCGCTAATTATTGTAAGTTACATGGAGGTAAAAATGTGATTTTATATACATATGTAAAATTTGGTCTATAAACAGCCACACAGGGCATGCTTGTTCAACTCAGTCAGCCAGTGAAAGAGCCCAGTCTGATTGAGATGGTTCCATGAGGCTGGACATGGCAGAGGGAGAGGCTGAGGTTGTACAAAGTTTGCCAGTGCCACAAGTTATAAAATGCTGCTCCTCCTAGCAACAAGCACTTTATTTATTTATCTTTTTGTTTATTATTTAAGTATCATTGGTATACAGTATTACTTTACTGGTAGTTATATTAGTTTCATGTGTATAATATAGTGATTCGGCATTTTGCCTTACAATGAGATCACCCCACTAAATCTAGTGATCATCTATCATCATGCAAACTTATCACAATATTATTCACTCTATTCCCCTTCACCATATTTATCCATTCTCCTACCCTCTCCCTTCTGGTAACCTTCACTTTGTTCTTTGTTTTTATTAACACTTTGGTCTCTGTTTGTTTGTTTAGATTCCACACTTATTTGGGGCATCTATTATATCCCACACACTGAGAATACAGCATTGTGAAGGCAAAATCTGTGTCCTCTTAGAAGGTATATTCTAATAGAGGACATTCAATTAACAAAGAAAGAAGATAATTACAAAGAATAATTACTGTTATGAAGAAAATTATTAGGGAGGCATGATCAAGAATAATGAGAAAAGAATAATGGGAGAGAGGATGCTTTAAGTAGGGTGGATATTGCAGGCTTGTTTATGAGGCTATATCTAAGCTGCGAGGAAGGAAGAAGAGCCATCCATCAGGAGAGTACAGGGAAGAATATTCTAGGCAGAGAGAACAGTAAGTGCAAAAGCAAAGGCTGGCCTTGGAGGCATAGAAAAAGGATGAGGTTGAATGCAATGTGGAGAACCAAGGGGGTGATGAGATTGGAGTCACACGGGAACACGTAGACCATGGTGAATGGTTGACCTATTTTAAGTGCAAAGAGAAAGACTTTAAATAGGACTGATCTGTGATCTGACAATAGCTTATTCTGGCTCCTGGAAAGAGAGAGAACTGAAAAGGATGGAAGGAGAGAGAAAGAAGAAGGAGCCATTAGGAAACAACTATAGTCATCTAAGCAAGAAAAAACTTCAATGGAGAAGAGTAGACAGATAGATAATTTGCAAAAACAAATGGTCTGCTTATTTATTGGATGTGAAGGATGGGGGAAAGTGAAAAAAGTAAGATGGTTCCTGGACCTGCAGTGGCCCTTTAGGTTAATTTCAGCTGAGGCAATGTGGAAGTCATCCTGAAGGAAGTGGTATTTTGTGGTGAGCACCATTTTATGGTAGGTGGTATCTTACAGGACTTAAGAGGCCAAAGTCATAGTTTAGTTGTGTGATTGTAAGCTTGACACTGGCTCTCTCAGAGCCTTGGAAGTATCTTGACTGAGCTTCAAGATCTTATAACACTTGAAGATGCTGAGTTTTTTGTTGGTACAAGATGCACCTTCTTTCTAATAGTCATACGGTGGGTAGGGATGGGGGCATGACAATAAGAGGAATTGAGCCAAACAAAACAATGGGTGCAGTGCAACCCTCACCACTACCTAATAATCTCCAGGGTATGTCTTTATTGGTGTGTCTACACTGGAAAAGTCAGTGCAGGGAGGGGCAGATCACAATATGACCACCAGAGGACAGCATGGAGCTGTGCATGCCCAGATCAGCCCCTGAGGTTAGGAGCCCTGCCCCTGCTCCTAAGGGAGCACACAGACTAACCTTGCCCGGCAGAAGTGGTCACCTGGGTCAGGAAGCGCTGCTGCTGAAAGTAAACCAGGAAAGGAAATGCTCCTTATAGCCAAGGCACTAAGAAGAAAAGAGTGTTGTTGTAAACAATGAAAAACTATATATAACTGTAGTTTACACAGCCCAGACAACAGATTAAAAAATATTTTAATCTTTAGTTCAATGCATGAGTGCTATGTGCCTGGCACTGATAAATGGCTATATATGTATTATCTCACTTGAGTTTTACATCAACTCTATATCCTGTTTTTTATCCTTATTTTGTAGATGAAGACACTGAATAAAATATTAAAATCACTGGTAGGGGCAGTTCCATCTAACTACAGAAGTCTGTTCAACTGCAAACTCCCCCACCCCCTCAAGGATGCCATACATCTGTTTATTATTTTACCAGTATTTGCTGGATGCTTTGAGGATAGAAATGAAATCTTATATAAGACTTGGGCCTTGACCTTCAAGGATATACACTTTCAGAGTGGAGGGAACAAATAAAGCAACTAAAGAATAACACAAACAGTTGCATAAAATCCACAGTTTAACAGTTTGTAAAACTGTGTCTTCACAACTCTCCAGTGTCAAGTGTTTTTCACCCACATCACACAACTGCCATGAGCAAAATTACCTTCCAATTGAAAAGATGGATGACACAGTGAGGTGTAGTCATGCATTCATTTAGTCAGTCATTCCTTTATTGTCCAGTGAGTCTGAGTATCTCTGATTATGACAGACACCAGATAGTACACTGCAACATACCTGTCCCCTGCCCTTGAGGAGATTATAATCTAGTTTTGGGGTAAAAATAGACAGTAGCAAGTAAGCCAACAAAAAATGTGGAATTATACATTCCATGAAAAGGGTCTAGTGATGAGCTATTGTCCCTGGTGACTTCAGCTCTTGGTCCAACAATTGCTTGACCTTGATTCTTACACTCTTCTCCACACCAGCCTGGCAGCCCTGCCTCAAGCAGGTCTTCTCTTCTGCGGTCTTGACCTTTCTGACTCCCTCTGCAACCAGAATCTTACAAACATGTGTCTCTCATACTCCCTGGGACCTAGTCGGCCTATGCTGTGTCCTCAGGCTGGATCCCCTTTCTGATTTCTCTTGCCCAATCTGGACTCCATGGAAGATCAGTTCAGAAACGCCCTAGTTCCTGCTCTAACATCTTCCTGACCATTCTCAGACTCTTCCTCTATCTGTTCCCATTTGTCTCTTGCCCCTGCAGTCATCCTATATAATAAAGAGGTAATATGCAAATTAACCCTCACACTGTCATAAGATGGCTGTGCCCACAGAGGAGGCGGGGTTCCTGTAATGAGCAATCAGCAGAGACCTGAAGCTGTGTGGTGCCAGGCTAGGGAACCTGAGGCTGTGGCCCCTGCCCAGTGGGGCTTGACTGGGACATTAGGCTGCTCCCCCTGCCTGGCAGGGCTTGGTGGGGGACCTCAAGGTGCACCCCTCACCCTGGGCTGGGGGACCTCAGGCCATGACCCCCAAACAGTGGGACTTGATGGGGGACCTCAAGGCACCCCCTGCCCTGGTGCCAGGCCAGGGAACCTCAGGTTATGCCTTTCCCTTGGGGGATCTGAAGCTGCTCTCCCTGCCCAGTGTGCACTGAGGGACCTGAGGCTGCGCCCCCTGCCTGATGGGGCTTGATGGGGTGGACCAGATGGGTCTGGATCTCACCCAGTGGGGGTGGGACTGGCTGGGTCTGGGTCTCTCATGATTTCAAGGTATGCATGGGTGGGTGGGGACTTGACTCTGGATCCTGCAGTGTGCCCCAGACTCTGACAGAAGGAAGATTTTCATATACATTTTACTAATTTTCTTTCATCTCTGACACTTCTATTATAGAGAAAGGGCAAATAACAATGTTAAAACATTTCCTCTAATTCCCTTTTAATGTGTGTGAATTTTTGTGCACTGGGCCACTAGTTCCATGATAAGGGTGAATGGTACTTAAGATAAATCTTGTAGAGGTGACTCATTCATGCATGTATACCTATATCCTATACTTTATTTTACAATGAATTATTGGTCATCTGCTATTTTCCATCATTGCAATTGGCCCAGAGATGCTGTGGAGCAGTCTGGGATCAGGGAGCAGCAGTTCTGGTAGACTGAAGTATATGGAAGAGACAGATACTTTGCTTGGTACACAATGAGGTCTAAACGGTTTGGACCCTTACCTGCACAGTCTCAAGGTCATGTTAATATTTTGAACTTATTCTAAGAGAGCAGGAGACAAAGGAAAGATTCTGGGCAGAAGCGTGACATGATTTAATTTGCGGTCTCCAAAGAACCACTCTGGCTGCTGTGTGAAAAACGGAGCAGGAATGGGAAGAACAGTTAAAAGCTGGAGTAGTGACCTGGGTGAGAGGTGATGGCTTCCTGTAGGAAAAAGCTCTGTAGTTCAACACTGAGTTCCCTTTAACCAATCACCTTCAACTGAGTTCTCTAAAGCCCTTGGACTCTGATTCCTCACAAGTGCCTCAAGGCTCTGGCCCCAATCTCCCTCCCCTAATTTATCTCCTGCAGAGAACCTTGCCTCTGCCCCCCCGTACACTATGCTCTAGATGAAATGAACCACTCTCTGTTCCCTGAGCTGGCACATTCCCACCTCCAGGCCGTTGCTCAAGCTGTTCTCTCAACCTGAATAACTCTTCCCCATACTCCTTCCCGTCTGTTCCTGTATTCAACTCTTTTATACAAGTTGCTCAGATCACCACAGATATTAGGAGTCCAATCCTATTCATAATGTGAGTTTATAACTTAAGCTATATAACAGTTACAGTATGACTTGCATATCAGTTAGTTCATCCCTGCTGTTTCCTCAACGGTGAATCTTGTAGGAAAGGAAACATATTTTATTAGTATTTTTATTCTCTTCTTCAAACCTGTACAATCTTGCTCAGTGGGATATCTTAGTGGTTATAAAGTGTTAGTTGTATCAAAACAGAAAGAATCCAATTCAGTCTAATCCACTCTGATCTAATCCAATCTAATCCAATCTAGTTTAATTCAATTCAACTCAACTCAATTCTTTGTATATTATTTCCTCCACAGGTATAAACCCCTTAAGTGTAGGCACTAGTAGTATGCTTCTTTGTATGTCCTATCTTGATCATACAGGAGGCACTCAGCATATGTTATTGATTGGTTCACTTAAAAATAAAGTCACTCCTTGATAGAAGTATAAGCTGGCCTTGGACCCTTGTTTCTATCTTATAAATGCTGAAAACTCTTTCTTATGTCAAATATGGCACACATGAGCTTGAAAATTATAATTCCATAGAAATAAGTGGTCAGAAAATATAATATGGACTCTTAAGTAATTTCAGTGCAGCTCTAATTAAATAAAATGAGTAAGACATTGTATTCAAATGCATTAAGATATTACATTATTCTCAGTGGGCTTAGTTTGAAGACAGAAAACATTGTTACCTGGAAGGGGGGATTGAGATAATAGTGATATGATAGCATGAAGAACTTTCCCCTAAATATCTACTTTACCAAAGAGAAGCCTTCTGTGATGCTCATGGCTGAAGAGACCCTTATCTTAACTTCTCAAGGATATTATCCGTCACTCTAAGACCCTATCCTATATAATAAAGAGCTAATATGCTAATTAGGCTGAACAGCAGAACAACCGTCCTGATGACCTTCCAGATGAAGCTGGGGCTGTGAGGGCAGGCCAAGGCAGCCAGGGCTGCAAGGGCTGAGCTCCTTGCATGAATTTCGTGCATCAGACCTCTAGTCATGTGTAATTCATTGGCACCATATTCGGAGTACTTTATAAACAGGTCCAGCCTCATCTTTAAAGTCACACATTGCTCATTCCTTATGTAATGGGGATGCCCTGTGAAAGACACCATTTTTTATTGTAAAGTATTCATAACATGAAATTTACCATTTAACCATTGTAAATGTACAGTTACTTTTTTCAGCACATTTACACTGTTGTGAAACCACCACCACGATTCATCTCCATAGCTTTTACATCATCCCTAACTGAAATACTGCAGCCAATCCTATTTATTTTTTAGTTATAAAATAATGTCTCCCAAGGGTAGGAAATTCAAACATCCTCAAAGTGTATAAAGTAAAAAAAAAAAAGTGTATTTTTAAATATAAAGGTTTTAAATATATTAGCGGGGGATATGGAGGAGGTGGTGAGAGTTGATGCAATGTGATGATTACTGTACCCAAATATTTTAACTGCTCATTTCCCAATAGGTGTTGGGAAGAAGGAGTCTGTCTTTGCAGTACTTACTAACTCTTAGTGTCGGTTTGCTTGGAGTCATGTTCCTCTTTGATAGGACTCTAATTGATTCTCAGAGGAATAATTAAGGAAAAAGAAAGTAAGCTACCAAGGAAGCAGTTAATTTACAGAATATAGTATGTTGATCTAGTGTGGAAAGGTGAGAAACACACACAAGCTCACCTGTAGACTTTTCACTTTGCTGTACAGAGCAAAGGTGTTGGGCACACGTCCTACTTTCCTGACTTAAGTCTTCCTTACATTCAGCTCTTCATCCTCAACCATCCGTATAAAAAGTCTGGGCTTGGAGGTAGACCTCAGAGCTGTCAATGTTAACCAGTGGGGGAAGAGCTGTGTCTTAGATACATGTAATTTTCAACTTAGGTCAATTCAGATTTTTCAAAACATGCAGAAAGTCTTTGGAAAAGAATGGCCTAGCTGAGAATTGAGCTTGAAACTTCTGAGCAATATTTTCTGCCTAACATTAGAAAAATCCAAAGCAGAGCTGCCATCATTTGGGGGTATAAAAGACTTGTGTTAACTTTTTTTTTCAGCTGACAAACCCAAGCACTACTTGTAGTAATGCACGCTTCTTCATTATTTGCACAATATAAGCTTACATCCATTAGAAAAGCATCTTGTTTATTTAATTTTCCATTAAAATCAGTGGTTTTAATTAAGGACCAAATTAATGAAATCTGAACCTTAGACGGGTATTGGTTTTGCCAACAAAAGGCCATGTTTAAGTCTTACAAAAAATCTAATTTTCTATTACTAGCTCACATGTAATTGATTCATTAGACAGGCAGTTGTGAGTATAAGAAGAAAACCACACTGCTGAGATGGAGAGTAGCTGGATACTGAGAAAAACTGCTGAACAGCAGACAAACATTAAATAACTATTTTTCCTGATATAGTATATTTCGTGGCGGCTTAAAAAAAAAGTAAGCTTTCCCATAAATTTTAAGGGCAAGAGTACCTGCCCTAGACACCCTCATGATTAAGTCAAGGAAAGATATTGAGAAAACTTGTTCTGTGGCCATGACTGAGTATTTAATGAATCAACAGGGAGCTTTGGAAATATATAAAATAAATCCTCCATGTGTCCACACTGAGACAGGAGCTATTGCCACTGTGTCCCCTTTCTGAGCTATACTTTAAGCTGGAAGCCTTTCAGATATGGAAAGGATTCCTCTTTGATACCTACCAACAAGTTGCCAGCACATTTTAGTAGATTTGTAGGACACTCTGCTCAACTTACAATGGCCTCTCTGACTGTTCTTTTCACCTTATGGTGACTCCCCATCAGTTATTCTATGTTGTGTGACTCTACTGGCCCTTTTTTGCTACTGGCCAATCTAATTCTCTTTCCCGGGAATTTGGGATTGGGAATGAAACAGTGCGATTGAGATTAGGTGGATAAATGGAAAAAATCTGTGTCAGGAATTTTGGAATTTCTTTTTTTTTTGTTGTTGTTTTTTTTTTTAGAGAATGAGAGGGAAGGAGAATAAGGGGGGGGGCGTGAAGAATATAGAAATATATTTAGAGAGATTTCTGGTTCAAATGATTTTCTGAATCCTGGTTAAGTTCTTGACTTTGGAGTCCTCATGATACCCCTTGTCCTTATAACAAGTCCCACACTTTACTTATGTGAGCCTGAATAAAATTCTATTATTTGCAACAGAAATATTGTAAATAGTGCTGCAGTGAACATAGGGATGCATATATCTTTTCTAATTAGTGCTTTTGCTTTCTTTGGAAAGATACCCAGGAGTGAAATTGCTGAGTCATATGGTAGTTCTATTTTTTATTTTTTGAGGAATCCTCATACTTTTTTCCATAGTAGCTGCACCAATTTACAGTCCCACCAACAGTGCACAAGGGTTCCCTTTTCTCCATAACCTCACCAAATATGATGCAGTCATAAAGAATAATGAAATCTTGCCATGTACGACAAAATGAATAGAATTAAAGGGTATTATACTAAGAGAGATAAGTCAGACAGAGGACAAATACCATATGGTTTCACTTACATGTGGAATCTAAAAAACAAAATAAATGAACAAACAAAACAAAAGCAGACTCATAGATAAAGAGAACAAAATGGCGATTGCCAGAGGGGAAGGGGGTGGGAGAAAGGACAAAAAAGGTGAAGGGGAATAATGAATACAAATATCTAGTTATAAATAAATCATTGGATGTAAAGCACAGCACAAGGAATATAGTCAATAAATGTTAATAAGTATGTATGGTGACAGATGGTTACAGACTTATTGTGGTGATCACTTCATTAGTAATATAAATGCCGAATAAGTAATATTATACACCTGAATCTAATATTATGTGTTAACTATATTTTAATTTATTTTTTTAAAAGCTTCTAACTGATGCACATGTTGGAGCATATATTTAAGAGGAGGTCAGCTAGGTATAGAAAACAGAGGAAAGGAAAGAAACAATTGAGTGCCTTGTGTCAAGGAATTGGTTAAACATTAGAAATTATCTTATTTCTCCTCTAAGTATATGAAAAAAAAATAGATGTTACCTCCCCTTCTCCCCCCGTCCCCACCACCCTCCATGTTTTCAGGTGAATTTTAGAAGTCCACACTCAAGTTTGTACTTAGATTCTGGTAGCTAGGGCTTGGTTGTGGTCTAACTTTGATAAGTAACAATCACCTTGAGTTTATGATGATGAGCAAGCCAATTCATCTGATTTGGACCTCTTTTTTCTTTCTTTCTTTCTTTTTTTTTTTTTTTTGGAGCGCGAGGACTTTGGTTAAATATAATATCCTCTGAGGTCCTTTCCAAATCCAATGGCATAGCATCACTTGAAAGATTCATTTAAAACAATGCTTCTCTATCCAGGTGGTTGTGTTCAGGTGGCAGGACGGCTGAGCTATATCGAAGCCTCCTTGGTTGCCTTTCCAGACTGTATCATCCTTTATTCCATACCCTTCCCTAGAAAATTCTGAGAAATTCTGAGAGTGGGAAAGTTGTAGGTAGCAGTTGGATTTGAACCCAGAGGTGTCTTATTATTTCATTATACTGCTGCTCTCTCTCTTATTATACCTATTAGAACATTGAGAACCTCAATATATTTTTCAACTGAATTGGAATAATATTGACGATAAATGACTGATGTTTTGTTTTCACATTTTAGAGTCAGCTTGTCAACTTCTAATAAAAATCCTATTGCTAATATTTTTAGAATTGTATTGAATCTATAGATAAGCTTAAGGGTATTACTCTCTTAACAATATTGAGTCTTCTAATCTGTGAACATAGTACATTTCATTTTTACAAAAGGTAGTCTTTAATTTCTCTCAGTACCATTTTACAGTTGTTAGTGTCAAATTTTTGCATATACTTTATTAATTTCTTTCTAGGTACTTGATATTCCTGGATGCTATTGCAAATGGTATTGTATTGTGTTGTTTATTTTCTAATTGTGTGTTAATGGTATCTATAAATAAAATTTATTTTTAGCATATTAACTTTGATTTCCTATAACCTTGCTATACTAGTAATATGTTAACTAATGACACCAGAAACTTTGGACTCCTGCCTTGGAGTTCAAGGGACAAAGTATACATTGTAAGCAGAATAATACTCCCACTTCCAAAGAATTCCTAATCCTCAGAACCTATGACTGTGTCAGGTTACATGGCAAAAGGGAATTAAGGTTCCAGATGGAATTAAGATGGCTAAGCAGTTGGTTTTAAGAAAGGGATATTACCATGGGTTAGTGGAGTGAGCCTAACGTAATCAAAAGGGTCTTTAAAAGTGGAAGAGGGAGGCAGGTGAGAAGAGTTCAGGGACCAATGAATGTGGAAGAAAGATTAGAGAGATGTGACATTGACATTGTTGGCTTAAAGATGGAGGAGGAGGCTGTGAGCCAAGAAGTGCAGGATGTCAAGAAACGGAAAAAGACAAGGAAATGGATTGTCCCTAGAGCCTTCAGGAAAAAAAAAAAAAAGTCTGTAGCCCTGCCAACACCTTGGTTTTAGCCAAGTAAGGCCCCTGTTGTGTTCCTGATCTCCAGGAGCATAGGAAAAAATTGTGTTGGCTTAAGGCATTGAGTTCATGATAATTTGTTATAGCAGCCATAGGAAATGCAGTATAGTTCAGAGTTAGGGAGAAGACAGCTCTCCCTCCCTGTTTTCTATTCATAGAAACTGCCCCATGCTGGCATCTTGCAGATTGCTGGCTTCGGGAATGGTAGCCAACAGCAGCAAAATTAGCATTTAGCCACCATCCATGCTGCAAAGCTGAGGGATCTTCAGGGAGGTTTCATAGCAGATCCCAGGTATATCTGCTGATCAGAGCCAGGTTCTGAGAGGAAAACTTGGGTGATGCCATGCAGTCACTGGAATAGGCAGAAGTGTTCGTGGGTGCAGAGGAAGCACCACTTTGGAGGATGACTTTCAGGGGGAAAATTCCATTTTGAGAAAAATAGATGTCTGAAAGACATAATTTTTATAAGTATGCCCCTATTTGTTGCCTCAGATAAGGATTTACATTATACTAATAACTAGAGGTCCGGCGCATGAAAATTCATGCACTGGAGTGGGTCATCCCTCAGACTGGCTTACCCCTTTCACAGTCCAGGAGTCCTCAGGGGTAGGAGGTGATGCCCCCATCATACCTCTGCTGCTGCCACTTCTGGCAGCACAAGCCTCAGCCCACCCTGGTTACCTGAGCCTCGGGCCGCCCTGAGCAACTGGGCAGCCACCATCCAAGGCTTGCCTGTGCCTCAGGCTGGCCTTGGGTGGCTGGGGGGGCTGAGGGGACTGGGAGACTCGAGAGGCAGGTGCACGGCAAGGCTGGACCCGCCTTGGGGTGGCCTGGCCTTGCTGTGCACCTGTGGCCCTGGTGGGGCTGAGGGGACTGGGAACTGCCATCTTGTGGCTATGGGTGCTGCCATCTTTGACAGCAGGGCAGTCAATTAGCATATTCCTTCCTTATCGGCTGTGAGTGCATCATCTTTGAGGACAAGGCAGTCAATTAGCATATTTCCTCCTTATTGGCTGTGGGCGCCGCCATCTTTGTGATTGCATGGGGGTCAATTAGCATATTCCTTCTTTATTAGATAGGATAGTTAATTATATCACTTACTTGTTAAATTTCTGAAGTTTGTGAATCAAGGGCTTTTAAATATAATTAGGAAAGATTGAAAGTTGCCCCTGGCGTGACATCATCCTTTCATATTTGTATTTTGGTATCTAGCATGGGAGAAAAGGAGTTGCATCTGAGGGGTTGTACTGGGAATTGCCCAGGGCCCCAGGCTGTCCTCTGCTCTTTGAGCCCCAGTGAGCGCCCACTGTGGGTGAAACCACAGGTATGGTGGTTCTGGATTATTGTCTTGAGTCTAAATTGCGATTTCAGTGTGTGTACTGCCATTCCTTTTTCATTTTGCTCATGTCTAGCTACAATAATCTATAATAATAATAGCATAATATGCTAATTAGATGGGATGTCCTTCTGGAGGAAGTCGGGGCTTCAAGGGAAGCCCGGGTTCCAGGTGCCTGCCTGCAGCCAGAGGGAAGCCAGGGCTGGCAGCCGGGGGGAAGGAAGGCCTACTCCTACACGAATTTTGTGCATTGGGCCTCTAGTATTTTTAATAAAACACAAGGCAAAGATAGATGAGAAAAAGTCAGTGTGTTTTTATCTTCAGTGCATGTCAGTGAGAACGATGCTATCTATGAAGTTTCAGTTAATAATAAAACAGGAGCTACAAAGACCAAATAAGAAATAAAGTGAATTTGCAATAATGTTACTCATAGTAACGTGGAAAAATGTATCAATATCATGTGTCTTCTAATATTTACCTCTAAAACTGTTTATTCTCTGCCTGTTCTTCAATATACTTGGTCATCCCATTTCTATTATCTGCAAAGCAAAAGTTTGAAATTAAAAGGTTTAAAATAAAAAGGAATACCCATATGTATGTATTATTTTTTTCTTACAGAATGGCAATTTGGAGATAACAAAAGGTCAGTTTTATAACTCACATCCTTATAAATTACTTTTATTAGTTATTCTTCCAAAAGAAATCCAGTTATTTAATCCCTCACCAAGAATGTGCTCATGGAAATGACAGTGCCTTCCTTCTTTTGAGTTTCTGAATTAAGGAAACAAGGTTGGAGACAGCTTATAGTGGCCTCAACAGAGGCCCTTTCCATTTTTTTGCTTTGCAATTTAGTTAATATTTACGGATGGCGTCTGCAGTGCCAGGTGCTGTACTAGGTGCCAAGAATACAGAAACAATTAAAATGCAGTTTCTTTCCTCAAGAAGCCCTTGTTATGAGGAAGGAGGCAAGTAAGTGCTTCGGACCAAAATGCAAGACTATGAGGCCGCCAAGGAGCGAGTGATTTATTTTGCCTGGAGAGAAATGAACCCTTCCTAGAAGGGGTGAGGTTTGAAAGGGCCTCGAAAGAAAAGAGGTCAACAGATATACATTTGAAACAATGAAACAGTGTAAAAACTCCAAGAAAGTTCTGTTTGTATTCTGCCAGTGGCCTGTGTAACTGGGTCGGAACCTTCACTGGGGGAGGGAGTGACTGAGGGGACCAGATGGGAGAGCGCAGGCCAAGCGCCCTTCAGCCACTGGAGAGGAGGAAGCACCAGGCTCTTCAAGGGCACAGCACCAGCACCTCTTGCAGAGTCCGCTCAACACTCCATGTTTTCTTTAAAAAGAATGGAAAAGAAAGAGCACAGGATCGCAGGGGCTTTCTGCCCCTTCCCAGCTCTGAGATGGTGCTAGGGGAGTCACTGAAGCCTTCGTTTCGTTATCTCTAAACCAAGGAAAGTTATACTTCCCTCCAAGGTTTGTTATTTGGAGGATGAAAGAGAGAAATGCACAGAAAGTCCCAGCCCATTGCCTGACACAGGGAAACTCACGACCATGGTGATGTGACTGTGGTGGTGGTGGTGAGAAAGACTGGGCCTGTTCTCCTGCTGCTTTGGGAAGACGCTGCCGTCCCAGGAGGTGGGCAGGAGCAGCGTGACCCGGGCTAAATTGGCTCTGACCCAGAGCCACTTCCTGCCATCTGCAGTCCCCTTGCCGTTTTCCTGTGGCTCAGGTGGCGCTGCCAGCTGCTCCAACTGCTGCCACTGGTACCCTGACAGCTGCATGAGCCAGGTCATGGTCTATTGAACCCACCTCAGCGGGAAGTCCTGAGCCCTAAATCCCAGCAACAAGGTCCCATCCTCCCCTGCCTGCCCCCTGCCCCTACTTTGATTCACCTGCCCTCATTTTCTTTTCCTTCAATTTGAGTGCCTTTGACCCTTCACTGCCCCTTTGCTTCTTTCTTTTCTCCCTCTTCCACCCCCTCTCACTTTGCCTGTTTTTTTTTTCTTCTTCCCTGTATGCTTGCTCCACCTCCAATTCAGTAGAAGGAATCCTGGAGATGAGGTCAGAGGTCTCAGAGAGAGATGATGGCCAGGCCACTTCCCCCTCCTGGGATGTGGTTTCCTCATCTGCAGAAATTAAGGGGTTGGACCACAATAAACCAGAGTGTTCTTTCCATTCTAAGGGCTCATTCTGTTACCTTCTGTTGTGATTGCCTCTGTGCCTGCTTTTCCTGCTTCAGCTGACTCATCCATCTACTTGCATCTCCCATCTACTCCTTCACCACGTGGGTCCAAGTCTCCATCATCTCTCGCAAGGGTAACCACCTACTGGTAGAGGTCTCCCTGCTTCCCTTCTTATCCTTACCCAGCACGTTTCCCACACAGAAGCCAGGGACCTTTTAAAACTGGGTGAGATTGCTCACTCCTCAGCTTAAATTCCCCCAAGCTCCTCTTATAGCCATTGCCTCCCCTTGCCCTGCATGTTCTCTTTAGAGCAAGTCTTACTGTCTGAAATGGTCTTTCTGTACTTACACAGCTGGATGCTTATGGTGGGCTTATGGTCTCTCTTTCCCACTAGAATGCAGGCTCCATGAGAGAGGCAGCCTTTCTCACAAATGTTCAGTAGAGGAATCTCCCTTTGTCATAGAACCCATCTCTCTTCTCCTTGAGATGATTATCTGCTAACTATACAGTTTCTTAGAAGCATCTCTGCCTGCCAACCTCCATCATTCACTTTTCTCAGCCACCCTGGCCCTGTCTTCTCATAGGCTGTGGTAAGGCACAAGTGCAGTTTTTTTAATTCTTCTCTCACTTTAATTTTAACCTGCGCTGGTGAGTGAATTAGTATAATCTAGATAGTTCTTTCCTACAATGCCCAGAAGGAAACTTCTCTGAGAAAATCTATTAAAATCTTCAAAATTTGGTGCTTGGTTCTTAGAAAGATGTTAGGAGTGGCCAGGTTCTATAAAACAACCCTTTTGAGGTTGGTAATGTTAATAAGCTCACTTTACAGATAATAGGAACTGGGGATTAGAGAGATTGTGTAGCTAAATCAAGGAGCCCGGATTTGAACCGAGGAGGGCAATGCCAGAACCAGGCACCTTGTCCCCATGTTATTCCTTCTCCATCTCTAGATTAGAACAGTGTCCTCTTTACTGTCACCACAGCACATGTAAATGTCGGAGGTCGTCTGAGTAATTTATTTAACTTTTTGTGTCTGGTTCTTCCATGAAAACATCACATCCCTCAGGGTAGGTACCATGTACCTCCTGCTCACTGCACTTTACTGAGCATTTTCTATAGTGCCTGCTACATAACGAACCCTCAGAAACATTTACTAAGCAAGTAGATTATCTGCATGTTAGAAGATGAGGTAGAATAAAAGGCCTGATAATTTTGATGGAACTTTTCAAAATTATTTTTAATGGTGTCAGATCTTCATTCTTTGAGAGTATATTTAGTTTTTGCACTAACCAAAACTTACTTTTTTCAAAACAAATAAGCGGTCATAAAGTATTATGGCTCCTTTTCTTTCTCAGAAGTTAGACCTCTATTCGCGGGACCTACCCTTCTGTGCAGTGGGAGCCCGTGGTACTCTAGTAAAGCCTATGGACTCCATCACTGCATGAAATAAAATATATAGTATCACAAGGGAACCAATTATATTGAATAAAGTTATCAAAACATTAAAAATTGTGCAATAGTAGCATATTTGCTTCTTTTTTAACACATCTACAATAATAAAAGGCTAATATGCAAATGGTTATCATGCCCTGATGCCATAATGACTGATTAGCAACAAGCTGTGTCCCTGCCTGGCGCTGGCAGGATGTGACTGACACTGTACCAGCAGGATTTGATGGAGGTGAGGCCGGCCAGGTCTGAGTTTTGTCCGATGAGGGTGGGGCTGGCCAGGTCTGGGTCTCCCACAATTTCGAGGTGCACACAGGTGGGCGGGGACTTGACTCTGGGTCCTGTGGTGTGCCTTAGACTCTGACAGGAGGGAGGAGGGAAATGGATACCCACACCCAGGACCCACACAGCAGGATGGCAGCAGTTAGGGGTCGATCAGGCTGGCAAGGGAGCAGTTAGGGGCATCAGGCCAACAGGCAGAGACAGTTGGGGGCAATCAGGAAGGCAGACAGGTGAGTGGTTAGAAGTCAGCTGTCCCGGATTGCGAGAGGGATATCTGACTGCCTTTGGGGTTGGGCCTAAACTGGCATTTGGACATCCCCCGTGGGGTCCCAGATTGGAGAGGGTGCAGGCTGGGCTGAGGAATTTTGTGCACTGGGCCTCTAGCTAAATAATAAGATCTAAAAATATGTCTAATATCTACCTGGAATGGAGATTTCCAGGTATCTGCAAAAATGGAAATAATGGAATACGAAAAGATCAAGGATTTCTCTTGGTGACAAAGTTATAGGAATTACTAATGTTTTCATAATTAATGGAAACATTTAATTTCATAACCATGTCAATAGAAATAAAGATACTTTTCCCTTTTTGGTGTACAGGTACACTGAATTTTATCCACAGACACCCTGGACCCCAAATTTAAAAACTTTATATCAGAGGAATCCAAAATAGGCTCAGAAATAGCAGCTCCATTTAAGTAAGTGTATTACTTCTATAGGTGACTGACTGCTGAGGAGGTTGTTCATTATATGTTCTGATATATATGGTTATTTTCTAAATTTAGTCTCCTGGTTTTAATCCCCACATAAACTTAGTCACTATTGATAAAAGGGCATAGGTAAAATCATTTAAACATATTTCTTCAGTATCTATCTACCCACATAAGAAGTGCTATTATGAAAATTGAATCTTTGACTATTATGAATTTATAATTTTTTACTGATTTTAATTTTTAAAATTTATTTCAGAGAGACAGGAAAGGAGAGAGAGAAACATCTATTTGTTGTTCCACTTATTCATTCATTCATTAGATGATTCTCATATGTGACCAGGCACTGAACTAGCAACTGGCATATCAGGATGACACACTAAACAACTGAGCTACCTGGCCAGTTGGCGCATTCATACGATTCAGAAATTCAAAAGATATAACAAAGCAGAAACTCTCCCTCTTCCCTCTGTCCACCAATCCCTGTGTCTCCTCCCAGGTGACAACCAATATTAATCAGTTGCTTATATATTCTTTCTAAGATGTTAGATATTTAAATATTCTTTTCCCCCCTTAGCACAATTTGTAGCATATAATTCATACAATTTCCCACATAATGTTTTTACTTAAAAGTATGCCTAGAAGACAGTACTATATTGATGCATTAAGAACTTAATTTCTTTTGTGACTGCGTAGTTAGTGTATTATAAGGATGTACCATAATCATTTAACCAGTCCCTCAAGGATGGACATTTAGTTGTTTCTAAATGATTTACTATTATGAAAAAAGGTTATTATTAAAGATGGGCATTTTGTCATGAACACCTATATATGTGGGACTTAGGGTCGTAAAGCCCAAGTATAAGTAGTCAATAAGAGATTAACACCTCCAGGAAGGAAAGAGGAGAATGACAATATAATGGGTAATTCACCAACAGAATTGAGTGGAGGTAGAGATGTCTTTAGCTCTTTCTGGCAGACATAGATGAGTGTGGTCTTTTCCAGGATCAAAGAAGTGATCATTGAGGACCAGGAGGCGGGGAGAGGGCGGAGAGGGAATGTGCAGGCTTATGGGCCTGCTTTGGAGAAAGCTTGATGTATCAAATAAGCAAATTTGTAGTTGTTTATTTGTTTGTTTACTATGGCTTGCAGAAACAATTAATAATACTCAAATTAATAATACCCTGCTTCATGGCACAATGTCATCACAGGTCCATGAAGGGTTCCTTTCTTGTATCTATTCTTATTCACTTCCATTTTCCCACATCAGTCATTCTAGTTGAATGCATGTAAAGTGTGCATTTTTACATGCAAAATGGCTATAATGACATGTATGTGTGTAATCACATGCATGTGCTTGTTTTAGATTTATATAAATGACACTGAGTTACAACTTACTCCATTTATTCTGTCACAGTCACTATGTTTATGGTGCCTCCTATCACTACACGCACTTTTAGTCCTTTGCCTCTAACTACCAGCTGGTCTTATCCATAGCATTGTATCCCCCTCCTCTCTCAGCGATATACAGCCAGGTGGCCTCTAGCTCCTTGCCACCACAAATAAGATTACAATTCCCATCCACCTGCACTGCCTCCTCTGGATCTGGGTTACAATTTAGTTGGTATTTACACTTGGAACAGAATTACTGGGTCATAGAATTACATATACTTAGTATGTAATACACTGCTAAGTGTTACATATACTTAGCAGTGTCAGATGACATCCCCAAATGACTCCTTAGCAGCACCAGAGCACCCAAGTTTCCAGACTCTGTGTCCCTGCCAGCTCTTGACATTATCCTGTTATCTTATCTTTTCCAGTCAAGTGATATATCGTTATTACATTAATTCGCATTATCCATTTACATGATTAGGTGATTTTGAGCTTTTCTTCAATGTATGTGGGCCTTTGTGATGTCCTCTTTTATAAATTGTCTGCTCAGATCCACTGTCCATTCTTCTGTTTTATGGTGTGTGTTTCCTTAATGACATAAATAAAAAACCCTTGTCAGTTTTAGATGTGACAAATATCTTTTCCAATTTTGTCATCTGCCTATTAACTTTGCTCTACATGGAACAGAAATTCTTATTTTTGAATTAATAATATTGATTAATAGTTTTTGATTTCTAGTTATGCTTTTGATATTTTATTTCATAAGTTCTTCCCATCCTAGATAACAAAGGTATTCTTCTGTATTTTCTTTCTATTACATTTAGCATTTTACGCACTTGCGTATGCCTGGAATTCCCTTTTATATATGGTATTAGAAAGGATCCAGCTATATTTTTCTCCAGAGATAATGAGGGGCAGTTCTGAGAGAAGCAGCAGATTCAGGCTGGGAGAAATGGAACAGAAGAGGAAGATAAGATATCTCAATTTCACAGACAAAGGACATAGAAGCAGAATCTAAAGAGTCTGTCTGGCGTATCCCAGAAGATACTCCTCTATTTGTGGTCTGTAATGAAATACTGAAAAAACCAGCCTCATCTCTTGCAAATAAAACCTTTTTCAGAAGAAGTTCCCCAGCACTGAGGTTCTGGGACATGGCTTTAAAACTATGCCCTGTACACAATAGAAGGAATTTCCCAAATGGGAGGGGGAACTGGGTAAGTAGGGAGAGAGGAAGCTGCCAGAGGGAGAAAAGTCAATGCATACACAGCAAACAGTTGCGAATTGATTACACTACAGATGGACTGGATGTTGTAAAAGTCGAATAATCATTTCTTACTCTTAGAGATGGAAATTCACCCATATAAAAAAAGGTCATCCATTCCTGTCTGGTGTCTGAGTCTTGAACATTCTTCTGCTTCCAGTTTATTTTTCATTGCCCAACATACTGGATGACAGATATGAACTTTCATTTGTGAAGTTAGGGAGCTCACTCCCTAGCTGGTTTGGCTCAGTAAAGAGAGCCAAATGGGCCCATGGACTGAAGGGTTCCAGGTTTGATGACTGTCAAGAGCACACACATGTCGATTGCAGGCTCTTTCCCTGGCCCAGTTGCAGTACATCCAGGAGGCAACCAATTGATGTGTCTCTCTTACATCAATGTTTCTCTCTCTCTCTCTCTGTTCTCCTCCTCTCCTCCACTCTCTCTGAAAATCAATGGGAAAATATCCTTGGGAGAGGATTTAAAAAAATATGGTATTCAACATCTAGATTGGCCAGTGGAATACTATTCAGCCATAAGAAAAGATGAAATACTGCCTGACATTTATAACCACATGGATGGATCTTGAGAATGTCACACAGGGAAATGAGTCAGACAGAAAAAGTTAACTATATGATTTCACTCATATATGGGATATAAAACAGAGCGCAACAAATGAACAAACAAGAAAAACAAACAAAAGTTTAGACACAGACAATGGTATGATGGTTACCAGGGGGAAAAAAGGATAGAAAGTTATCCTATATAATAAACCCTAGGTGGTGTCATGCTTCCATGCAACCTCATCAGGAGGTGGCCGCCACAAGATGGCCACATGCAGCAGAGATGGGGCCTGGCTGCTCCATGCGGTGAGGCCTGGCAGTCCTGCAGCTCTGTGTGTCCTAACAGAGGAAGCAGGTTGAAGGCAGTTGTGGACAATGAGGCTGGCAGGGGAGGGCAGTTGGGGGTGATCAGGCTGGCAGAGGAGCAATTAGGCATCAATCAGGCCATTAGGGGAGCAGTTAGGGGACAATCAGGCAGGTGAATGGTTAGGAGCCAGAGGTCCCAGATTGTGAGAGGGATGTCTGAGAGGTCCCAGATTAGAGAGGGTGCAGGCCAGGTTGAGGGACATCACTCCTTTCCCCTTCTTCCCCCCCAACCCCCCGTGCATGAATTTAGTGCACCAGGCCTCTAGTTAAAGGATTAAGAGTCAAATATATGGTGACAGAAAAAGATTTGACTTTGGCCAATGGGCACACAATGTAAGATACAGATAATTTATCATATAATTAACTGTATGCTTGTAACCTATATAATCTTATTAACCAAGGTCACCCTAACAAACTTAATTAAAAAATATTTTTGTGTAAATTTGACTTTGTTCAGCATTAATAAATCAAGCCACATTAAAAGTAAAATATAAAAATAGGCTAGAGACACACTCCCTCCATACATGACAGAGTATGTAAATCTTCTGACCTCAGTAGTCTTTGCATTTTAGTTGAAGGCTTCATAATGTTTATAAAAAATTAAGGAATCTCTAGATAATATCTTCCACCAGGGGTCAACCCTCTCTTCCACTGGGCAGGGAGATTGGAACTGGGGCAACACCTTATGCAAACCAGTGACTGGGTTGGGTCTCTTTCTGGTTTGCTCCTGTAACCGGGACGGGCCCCTCTTTTCAAGTGGGAGCTGACACCTTGACCAGCACTCCATTCCCCAGTAGATTTTGGACTTCTCAGAGCTAACAAATACAGGAAATTCTACTCTGCTTTCCAGAGGTTGCTTTATTTTTAGGCTCCTGCTCTGTGAAGCTTTAGAGTTCTGCGAATTTCTTGAGGGAAGACCAGCTGTGTGCTTGAGGCCCCCCAAGTCTCCAATTTTGTCATTTCTGCCTCACACAAAGCCAGAATTTCTGGTTTCCTATTCCCCAGCAGTGGCCCTCTGCTGGACCCAGCTGGATTCTCAGTTCTGGCTACATCCCCCAGGATTTGGCACCTGTCCTACACCCCCTCCCCGGCACCCCTCCCCTCCCCAACCAGTAAAAGCAGACAGATCAGCTCACCACTGCCCCTGAGGCCTGGGGCCCTGTTAGCCAGAGTTCCTCCCTCAGCAGGTCAGCGTCTCCATAAAACCATGAACTTAAGGAAAATTCCGCTCTGCTTTTCAGAGATTTTTCATTTAGCCTCTAAGTTTCTGACCCTGCACAGCTTCCAAATTTAGCAAATGTCTTGAAGGGGACACTAGCGTCCTGTGGAGGCCATTCAGATCACCAGTTTGGGCCTCCTCAGGGCTGCCTGACTGCCACAGTCCCTGATGTTTTTTTTTGCATGCCAGCGAGGCCGGTACTAGAGGCAGCTTAGGCTTCTCAGCCCCTTGGCCAGCCCCAGAACTGGCAAGGCTCCCTGGGGAAAAGCTGCTCAAGACCCTTTCTTTATTCACCCCTCTGGGAGTTTTCATCTGGAACGTTAGCTCATCTGCCCCATATTGCTTTTGCAGTTCTCTGATGCCCTGAAACAGGTTTTAAAAAGTTATCAAGCTGTTTTAGCTGTGCTCAGGTGGAGTGTTGAGCTCCAATCTAGGAAATTGCCATGTGCACCTGTAAAATGGCAGCCAGAACTGCGTCCATTCAGTGGCTGATGTGGAGGGCTCCTCTGATGCCATTCAGAGGATTCGGTGTATCTTGGTCCTGAATGTTACCAGTTACTGTCTAGTGAGATTTTATGCAAAATGTGGATACTCAAGGGACAGAATTGGGATTCAAGATTACCAAATGTGTTCTTGTTGCCACTTTCTAATAAATTCTGTATATGTGGAAGGTTTTGGTTTTAAGATTTGTTTTCATTTGAACCTGGTAGCAAAGTCATGGAAGAGATTTTTAAAGCCATCAGTTCTAAAAAATAACCAAACAATTGTGAGTGATGGCATTGGTTTAGTTCGTTTCTCAACATGGCTCATATACAGAGACCAATTTATGTCTTTTCAATTTCTGTCATTTCTGGAGTAGTAAATGCTATAAATCAACAAAGCGGTATATAGAGCATTATATTCCCTTTCTTTTTGTTTTAAAAATGACTTCCCTTCCATTGCGCAATTTGATCTACATGGTTTTAGAGGGCCACGAGATTGTAGATGCATTTGTTTTTCACCTCTGGGTGCTCTTGAGTGTTTTTAAATACTTTAATTCTAGGTCTCCCCAGTCCTGTGCTTCCCTTACTGAGTGCTTAGTTCTTCATCTATATATTTACTGAAATCCTAATTCTAAACCATTTTAATTGATCTTTTCTAAAGACACCTTCTCCTGCTCCATATTCTCTTATTCGTGCATTCAACCGAGACTTATTAAACATTTATTTGTTACATCTACAGCTATGTAATTCATGATAGACACACAGTGTTTGTAGCAAAGGAAAACAATGGCATTTTGTTCTGTGCCCCTAAAAGTAATGGGTATTTGTGGGACACCATTTTCTTTAAAACAGGGCCTGATGCAATGTATACCTTTGTTCAGCACTTCATTGCCAAACCTGAGCATACTGCCTAATACCTAGTTGGTATTTAAATATGTCACATTAATAAAGTAGTCAGTTAATAATGTGGAGTACTCAGAGTTAGTCCTCTACATTTTGCATCTAGGGAGTCAGTAAAAGAACCATACACATTTGTAAATATCCTCCACTTTCTATACCCAAATGTTGTCTAACATAACACACACACACAAAAAAAAACAAAACCCAAACACAACAACAACGAAAAAAAACACAAACAAACAACCAAACCAGAAAACCAGAAATATAGTATGTTTGGTACTCAGGGCAAAGAATGCAAGAAAACAATTTTTTTTTAAATCAGCCTTTTCTTTTTTAAAGAACAAAATAATGAGGATAGAAAGCTCATCAAAAGAGAGAGGTTCACGAGCTACTCTTGAAAAGACAAATAAACAGGCACAGGTGAAGGTTTCCATTCAAACCGAGAATAATAGTCACGGAAAGGCAAGAACACCAAGGTGTTGAAAAGTCCACTTAAACAGGGCAGTAAGTTGAATTGACTCTCTACATAGAAACTACAGGAAAAGTTATACTGAGGAGGCCTGCAGCCAAAGAGAAGAGAGCTCATTTTACTGACTTCTCTTTCAGACCCAACCGCTCACCTACATTACACAACTCGTACATTCTGAGTGTTCTGAACACAGTGCTGAAAGGGGGAATTGAGAAAGAGAATGTGTGTATGCATTAGATACTTATGAAGATCTCTCAGAAGCCATCCGTATGCTGAAGAAATTCTCTCTTTTGCCTGTGGGTTGCTCTTTCTGTCTCCTTTTCATTTTAAACAGAAAGAAGAAATTATTTCTAGACACCAGTTCTCAGATGAAAGCACTTCTTTCTTTATCTTTACTCTCCTTCCCAGGGGCGAACCTTTGCCCACATTGATGTAATAAGCATGGTAGGAGCATATTTTGCATGAATAGTGGTGTGTACAACATACGTGATGCAGGAGGATTCTGTGATGTTGGTGAGTTAGGGATGGCTCCAAATTCACTCATGTGTTAGATGCAAAGTTTTAAGGCCAATGCCAAGCACAGAGCAAACATTTGGTAAATAGTCAACTGAATGAATTGATGAACGAACAAAAACAAGCGCGAACCATATGTGTATAGGGAAAACACTAGAGAAAATGTCATTCATGCTCTTTCCTGGGTCATAGACTTACTATATCATTAAATATTTATTGCATCAACCAATGAAACCATAAAATGAATCCAAACTTGCTTTCAACATCTAAAAAAGTTCTTGCACTATAGGTGTCTCAGATTCAAAGAAAAGGAGCCAGGACTTTTAAGTCTTATGTATAAACCCTGATTTACAAACAAGGAAACAAAACAAAGCCAAGTTCTGTTCTGTTCAGTTAGAAAATAGAGTGAAAAATGAGTTCAATGTTTGGATTACTGCTCCCTCTCTATTAACTATTTAACAGGGATGTCCTTTTATTCCTTCGAGCCTGTTTCTCCATCTGCGGAATAAGATCAGAGTCTGTACTTACTTGGAAAATTACATATTAAGTTAGCATCTGTACTAAGTAAGTTTGTGAAGTTGTGGGTTGTTTTCTTTCAATAGGGATTTTCCACGTAGTTGTTTTTCTCTCGAACTGTGTTCACTCATGACCTTTTAGATCAGTGGTTCTCAACCTTCCTAATGCCACGTCCCTTTAATGCAGTTCCTCATGTTGTGGTGACCCCCAACCATAAAATAATTTTCGTTGCTACATTATGGTTGGGGGTCACCACAACACGAGGAAGTGCATTAAAGGGACATGGCATTAGGGAGGTTGAGAACCACTGTTTTAGATGCTGACTACAAAGAGATGTGTTCCTGCCACTGTCCAAGAGAAATGGTATTTAGCAGGTTTATCACAAAAGTATTAAGTGCATTGATACCAAGAAAGGGCTTCTTCTGATTTGATCATGAGTCTCATTTTCTTTGGCCATTCCATCTCTCTGGGCCCTTCACAGTCACCAGATAGGACAGTTCTCTGGAACATAGAAGGCAGGAGCCTAACAGAGGTTTGGTCTTTTGGGGATAGGTCACTGCGTTTCCCGGACTGCAGCCAGCAGCCTAGAGATTTCTTCTGGCTGACTGTGTATTATCTGTACATGTGTCTTTATTGCTCTATTCAAGAACACCATAACGCCCACGCTCCCAGGTATACTCAGACAGCCTTGCCTATCACTCTTCATTCTCTTGGAGCGCAGATCCTCAGACAGCTGTAAAATAAGGCTGGGAAGTCGTGAGGCCATGTAGAACCACTGTTCCTTTCTGGCTATCGCAGTTGTTCCCAAACGTCAGCCATTTGAATAGGACAGCCATGGTTTTTTGTCACACTGGCATAACAACTCATTTCCTCATAAGTTTATATAGTTGCTTCCTATGTATTTAATATTCTTTCAAATCATCTCCCTTTTAACCTAGGGTTATTTAAAAGGAATCTTTATATTATCATTTTAATCGTAAGAAACCACTAAAAAGAAATTTTAAAAATTAAATTCTAGCTAGTCAGTTGCCGGAGGTTCTGAGCTTGCAACTTGCTCTTTTTTAGATAAAAATGCAGATTATGAAGTGTAAATGACATGTTGAAGATTTAATAATTTCAAACTGAGACTTTCTATTTGATGAAATCATCATTGAAGATGAATTAAAAAAAGGAATCGCTTCCTTACTCTATGGCTCAATGAAACCTACTGCTTTACCCAAGGAATATCAGTAATTAGAAAATGTACATTACAAGTGGGGTGCGAAGGGCAACCCCATTTCTCTGGTTTCAGAGACCTGCAGACTGAGTGGGACCCCAGGAAAGCACATTGGTGTCATGACCAACATGCAGAGAGAGGAAACACCTTTTGGTGGATACTCTGGAAAATAGTAGACATTTGTTGCTTCCTGGAAGCACCTCCCATCCCTGTAAGTTTCACCTTAATAAAAAGATTAACAGTTCTTCCTTGAGGGCTCTGTATTACTGAGCACCAAGCAATTCCAAATATGATTTCATTCAATCTTCATAGCACTTTTATAACTTTATAATTGAGGGAACGTTAGGAATATGTAATATACATATATATATATATAATTGAGGAACATTTTATAATTAAGAATCAGAGAAGTAAAGCAGTTTGCCTCAAATCACCCAGAGCAGGCATAGCATAGTGTTTGGGTTCTACCACTCCAGATATAATTAAAACTAAAGACATTACCCAGCTAATTAAGTCAAACAGACAAAACACACCACAATTACCACAATTATCTGAAATTTGGCTTACCATTATTAAAGTTTGGCTCATAAATAATACTCCTGTGTGTGTTGTTTTTTTTCTAGGAACAGTTTTGTTTGATTTTGGCTTGGGTTATCTGGCTGATTGCCTTGGCTCGCTCTGCAGTGACTACCACAGTACTGTTCACAGGCATTTCATAAATATAGATTATGGGAGGAAGTCCTGAAAGAAGGGAAGAGAGGGAGGGAGGAAGGAGGATGTGTTTTTGTAACAAATCAACTTCAAATATACACCTGAGAATTGAGGTCCAAGACCAATGATTGCAAATAAGCCTCACACTCTCCATCACTTTCACCACTTAAAAAAAAAAAAGTTCATCGAGTTTCTTTTGTCCTCTGGGCCTATGATGGAGCTCAAAGCACTGGCCTTGCTCTGCTACCAAGGCTCTGTGACTCTCGCAGTGGTTCTCAACCTTTTTTAATGCTGTGACCTTTTAATACAGTTCCCCATGTTGTGGTGACCCCCAGTCATAAAATTATTTTCGTTGCTACTTCATAACTGTAATTTTGCTACTGTTA